>JAVLUZ010000377.1:0-282064 GCA_036768485.1 Mermis nigrescens | reverse complement strand
TATTACATAAAATCTAAAGAAATGGTATAAAACCTAAACATTTATGAGGTTTTCACATAATAATTATTCATCAATATACATAAAAACGTTTAATTTGTAAAATTGAAACTTATAAATTAATAAATCATAAGAATTTTAATTAAACTCGAAAATTCAGTCATAAAATTCATTTGATACATTAAAATTCGTAGAAGTGAATTTAATAAATTTATTTTTAAGAAAAATTATTATGAAATGGATTTTTCAACATCAATACCAAAAAACGTTTAAATTCAGACAATTCCGTTTACTTTACTCTATAAAAATTTATCTCATTCTCGAAGAATAATTCATTTCTGTAGCCTCTCACAAAAACTTCAATCTGGCAGCCAGGTGACGCATTCTGCAGCTTATTAAACTTAGGGATGCCACATGGACCATTTTGATTTACATGTTCAGCTAGTTGCATTAGTTCTAAAGCCTTAAGCTTTTGCACTTTTGCGCCTTTGTTATCTCCTCTTCTAACGCTATTCCACTTATAGGTAGGGTCATCCTTATGTAAATGTGCGCGGGCAACTACTACGGCTGTGGCAAGGCATAAATTATCCTAATTTTTACTTTAGATAAAGCAGCTGCCATGAGGCCTCGATGAAAGAATTTAACTTGCAGAATGTGGTTACAATCTTTGTATAATCCAGAAGCAACTAGGTATTTTTTACTGTGACAAATTTCATACTTAATTCCGCAAAATCAATTTCGACTTCCTTCTTTGACTGTAATTTTTGCTCAATTCGTTTTAGAATAATATTGCCATTAAAGTTTTTCCGATCTCTAAAATTATGAATAAAATTGTTGTAAAAATTCATTTTGCCCTAAAATTGAGAAGAAATTAAATGCTAAATTCATAAATGTAATAGTTTTCTGTTAGCATATTATAGGAATATCAAATTAAAAAAAGAATTAAATATGTTAAATGGCAGAATTGTGGTACTTTCTGGTATTTTTCGATACTTTGTTTTGTGAAGAATGAAATAATTGACAACAACAATGCTCGTGGCTCATAAAATCACCAATACGAATAAGTAACGCAAAAAAATAAAATTTGTTGAAATAAATATGTTAAATTACAAAAATTCGGGAATTATCTGATAAATCCCTTGATAATCGGAAGAAAAACGCTCTCTTTTAAAAATTTATTGTGAGTCAAATTTTTTGTCAAAAACACAACAAATTTTTGTCAAATTTGCTTTTTTCAAACAAAGAGTTACTCACCTAAAGTGAATCAGAAAAATTGTCTCTAAATCCGGGTTTGACTACTGTAGACCAACGTACGACGTTAGGTCCGATCTTAATATAATATTATCAATAGCATGATCAAAAATATTGAGCAAACTGTCTACCAAATTTGAATAATCTCGAGAATTTACAATGTAGATGATGTACTTGGCATAATCGATATAAAATCGCTTAATATGTGCAAGTGTAGGATCACTGAGTGCATAAGAATGATCTGGCCAGACAATTCGCGCCCACTTGATCCTGCAAATTGTTCCACTCATCTACAGTAACCAAACTAGACGTTTCTGAAGAATCTAAATCTTCATTGTCTGTAATGTCTTCCAGAATTCGAGAATTGTTTTCTTCAAAAGCATATACATCAGGTAAGATATCCACAGAGTCGTCCAGGTCAGAAAAATTGGTGTAGTCCTACAACGGTTTGTAATTGTCATGAATTTTTGGAGAGCTTTCATAATTTTATGCTGACTCAAAATAGAGTGATAAAAATTTTCCAGAAAACCGAACAATTTATACTGAATGTTCTATAATGTTCTAAAACGCGGCATAGCTAAATTTGAATGTAATTAGCATGATTGACATATAATCTGAAATGCTACACACGGTCAGCGCCAATTTTAAAAAGGACACCATGTGACCTGCAGACGCCTAAAAGGATGCCATCTCTAATGAGCGCACGCACCAGCAAATGCAGACAATAATTTGCAGCTTATTGTAGCTGACACATCATACAACAGGTGGTTTTCCCCACAGGATAAGCAAGCTTTATGAAATTCTAATTAGCATAACTTATCATCACAGTACACTGTAGAAAGCATAATCAATATGCAAGCTACTCAATAAACTTATTAATACGGCATTTTATACCTGTAGGCATGCAGGGACTCTAGCAAGCAAGCATATGCAACACTCAAACATAATACACAGCATCAGTGCATGCTTCAACACTGTATATAATAAAGAATTGTTTATGCTGAAATGTTATCTCTGCGGTCTCCACCTTTACTGCTTGTTTCCATTTCAGTTTTAATCTAAATTTTGCCCATTGTTTCCTTTTCCGGCCTTTATCAATTGTTTCCGCTCCTTATTTTTCCATCACCAATCATGTGGGGACTGGTTTGTTCAGAATCGCACATCAACACATTTGAATAAACCAATTGGCATTGCACAGCATTCATTAAGATATTAACAAAACAACTGGACACATGCCAATTGACATGCTTGTTGTCCCAGAGAGTATATAGACACACCCTAAAGCATAGCCGCGAAGAATGATATTGTTATAATCCTGCTTTGGACCGCCATCTAATATTGTTTGATATAGATTTGCATTTGGTAAAAAAGGATCAGCATTTGATGACAGGTTACCAAATATCTTAGGTATCAATCTAGTAATTGTAAGTATTCAATTAAGAATTAGATGTCTACCTAACCCTAAGAATAATGTTTGGAGAGGTACATCCATTATGTGCTTCTGCAAAGAGGCAAATACCTACGATTGCACATTATGGACAGAGTGTTTTCGGGCTACTGTACCTAAAGAACAAAACAATGATTTTCATAAAATTATATCCTAATGTCAGTTCGGACATTTTCGAGAAGCAGTTATAATTTGATTGAAATGCAATCACTAAAATTTATGATTTGAGATATCTAGCAAAATATACTTTTAAAAAGCATTTTTTTCTCAAGTTTTTAAGTGCTTTACACTGTGATGTAAACTTGTTTACATTATTTGATAAAGCATTGAAAGTTGGCCTAGACTGATGTAAAAGATTTTTTCTGTGAATAATCCATTGTTTTATAGGTATCCAATTGGGCCAGTTCAATCATAAGTTTCAGTCAGGAGCTAAGGAATTGAAGAGTAATCTATTAATCAGTAAAAACTTTCTATAGACAGACAGGTCAGACAGGATGAGCGGACAAATCCGAATCAACACAATTGACTAGAAAAAAAAACGCTTTGCTGACTTTTTTCCTAGATTGATCTTTTTGTAACTGGGCTGCATCGCTCCCTATCTGCAAAATATAGACAAAAATTATGATTATCATGTATTTAAAATCACGGCACTTAGCTCAACAGATTTCTCTAATCACTTTTCAATGAATCTTGTCATTTTAATTATTTTACTTAGGTTTCTTGCTTCAGATTCTTGTCTTCTCCCTGTTTCTGCTACAAATACAAGAATTGTGATTGAAACCATAAAGTCAAAATGGAAAACATTAGAGCCTTTGTTATTTTAAGAAGGATTGTGGAATCATCCATAAGGTCGGGATCAAAAAAAGGAGCACAAGTAGGTCATTTGGGATTTTGTACACTCCAAAATTGTGCTATTCTTACAGAAAAGTGACAAGAACAAATTTATAGTTGGGTGTTAAAAAAACCAAAATTGAGCACGTGAATTGGCAATTTTGTCATAAAATTAATACTTTGGCATTGTTTCATGATGTAGTGTTCAGCCTTTTTTCCAAACAGGCTGATGTGCTACATTAATACCATTATAGTGTTACTGAAAAACATAACACACTTATAGCTGCTGGGCAGGGAACTGAGTGTACACATATAAAAGTTCTATCTAGTCCTTCTTTTATCTGAACTGCACCACCAAGATATGTGCCTCATAGCTGTTGAGGGGTTATATTTTGGGTGGTATTTACAATAGTTGTAGCTTCATCTCAAATATTTGTGCACTTGAATCAATGAAAAACATCAATTTTGAGCAGAATTGTTAAATGTTTGCTCTACCCTAAAACAAATTTTTTTAAATTTTTTCTTTATTTTCATAATTATGCAAGCTACCTAGTGTGGTCAATGTTTATTTTTTCATCACAGATTGGTACAAGCGACCATTGATTATATGCAAATCACTTTCTTGACTGAACCTGGCAGCGCTCTGTATGAAGCATCAGTCAAGTGGAACCAAAATATCAAGGATTTGTTTATTAACCTTGATCACATATCCCGAATAAATGCATATGGTGACAACGCTCACTGTGTCATTGATAAGGAGCATTCATTAGCAAAATGGTGCATGTGTCGCGATAGAATTAAAGCATAACATTTCGCATAAAATATCAATTTGTTTCTCGTAATTCTTGAAACTTTTTTCACAAATTTATATAGGCGATTCTAAGGCGTCAACAATTTATTATTCACATATCGCTTTGTGGACACTTAACTTAACACAGAGTAAAAAAAGTCAATACTCTACAGGAAAGAGTAGATCGAGATCTATAAGAAAAATATTATCTGACAGAGTAAAGTTTATAATCATTTTGCAATAAAAATCACCAAAAATGCAAATTTTTGTGACTTTTAGCTAAAGTGACATAATTTTTTTCCATGCTATAGTATTAATTGAAAATCCATAATATAATATAACATCAAGTTCTCAAATCAAAAATATGTTGCGTTTGCATTACTTTTTTGAAATTCAGTAATTTGTGAAGATCTAAATGGCTTTTTCAAGGTAAAACCCGATTTCATGATTTAATATGATGCCATTGTTTCAGAACAATTGTTCTTGAATAGTTATGCCGGAAATTCATCAGTGCAAATGCAAATCATTGATTTAAATTTATCTGTATCATCAAGTTGTCCGGTCCTTTACTTTGTTGTGCCATAATTAAATTGACTATTATTGCAAGATGACATTTGGCTTGCCTGCAATTCCATGCAATAGGTAAATTGTATGCAACAGATTATTAAGGCTACTTTGTAGGTAACCTACTGCTAAGATATATTTGGGCAAACTAATTTGCCTGTTACTGCAACACGATTTATTCATCACACGATTTGCCACTTTCGAAAAAATTTGCCACACTCTGTTCATACTATTTTCACTGTAAAATGAATAATTTTGAGGTTCCTAGAAGAAATAAAAAGCATTTCAGTACATGAGGCATGTGTAGCTCTTTAAAAAAGTATTAAATTTTCTAGTTATTTACCGAAAAAATTTTAAAATATGTCAGAGACTTACAAAATTAGCTAAAAATATCAAAAGTCACAGTATGACAGCCTCCTTTGCGGCCGTATTGAAAAACATGAATTCTTAACTGAATCAAGCAAACAGGTTATCATTCGGAAATATCATTAAGCTTTTCAAAATGTGCCTAAACATTGAGAATTATGAAACATAGCACAAGTGAAATGTTTACCTTATAGAGGCAGCCATGTTAAAAAAATTGCCCTATCTATAGATCCTACTAATGAAAATATTAGGGAGAAAGAAATGTCATGTGAATATGCCATAGCTATACATTGGTTGAACAAAGAGCTATGGAGATATTGGAGATACAGCAAATCCATGTTAGCCATAGGTAACCAAATACAGAGCCTGACCATTATAACCATAGGTTACCAAACGCAGAGCCTGTGCAAAACAGGAGAAATGGCAAAACTATGATAAGCACAATCAAGGCAACCATACACAGTGAAAATTGATGATAACCATAGTTAACCACATACGGAGCCTGAGAGAAATGAGAAAAACGCCAAAACCATGATAGCTATAGCTACATAACAACACACAGGGCATGACATAAACAGGAGGAATGACAAAACTATAATAACCAAAGGTAAGAACACACAGGGCCTGGGAGAAATAGTAAAATCATTCTGACCATAGGTGACCAAACAGAGTCTGCGAGAAATATGAGAAATGGCAAAACTTTTTATAAGCATAGGCAAGGTAACCAACCATACACAGAGCCTGGGAGAAATGGTGAAAGTATGATAAGCATAGGTAACCTCACATGGAGCCTGGGAGAGACAGGAGAAACGGCGAAACCATTATAGCCCATAGCTATCCACTATACATGGGCAGCAAGAAAATTCTGGAAGGGGTGAGGTGCAATATTTTTTGAAGGTCAAAAAAAATGGCCTTAAAAATGGTGGTATGGCAAAAAAACACCATTTTTCCACGTTTTTCATCGAGCACTTTCCATTAACATCAAAAAATGGCGAAAAAAACAAAAAAAAATTTTCAAAAATTAAATTCTGGGGGAGATGTGTTTCGATTTCTGGGGGTGGTGAAAAATTTGGTTTCTCGGGGAGATGCATACCCCTCCAAACCCCTTCCTACGCATAGGTGTGCTAACCACACACAGGGCCTGGGAGAAATGGAATAAATGGGAAAACCATCTTAACCATAGGTTACCAAACACAGAGCCTGGGAGATTCAGCTGAACCATTATAACCATCAGTAACCAAAGTCAGAACCTGGAAGAAATGGGAGAAACGGTGAGACTATGATAAGCATAGGCAGGGCAACCATGCACAGAAGTAGTACGGGTGGCACTTTGAGCTCTACAAAGCTCTACAACGATAAAAGATAGTAGTGTTAAACTAAAAAGGCGAAGCGCCAAACCTGGGCAGTACACTCCCTGAAGCAGAAGCGCGAAGCACCAAACCTGGGCGACACCTTCTCTGAAGCAGAAGCGCAAAGCGCTGATCTTGAGCGGTACACTCCCTTAAGCGAAAGTGCGAAGCGCCAAATTTGAAAGAGCCATCCTGAAAGCATTGGCGCAAAGCGCTAACTTGAGCCATACTACACTTTTCATGCAATGCGCCCAGGGATGGTCACTCTAGAAGGGGTCTGCAATCAGCAGTAATCTCTCCAAAAATACCCTTAGTTTGTTTAGTTTGATTTTATCTATTTTTAGTTCACAATGCAGATGATTATTCTTATTTAATAAAAGTTTTTATATTTTGCAAAGTCCAAAATCCGATTATTTCCAGTTTTTTCCTTCAACAGCATTCTCTCAAAAAAGGACCCTAGGTTTATTCAGTTTAATTGTTATCTTATTTTTAGTTCACAATGCATACGATTAGTCTTATTTAATAAAAGTTTCTTATTTTGTGAAGTACAAAGTCTGATAATTTCCAGCTTTTTCCAGCAGCACTATTCTCTCCAAAAAGATTTTCAGTTTGATCAGCTTGATTTTATCATATTTTTTACTTCACAATGCGGATGATTATTCTTATTTAATAAAAGTGTTTCATTTTGTAAAGTCCAAAGTTCTACCTCAAGATTATGAAAGGAGGGAACAGGCAGGAAATAATCATTCTCTGAAATCTTCTGCTCTTTGGAACTTCTAAAGTTTGGCTCAGTGAACTTTCCTCGCTATACTATGGATTCCGATATTGAAATGGTTGATGACATGCAAGCACAAGACGTGTGGTACAAAACGGATGAAGCAATGCGGAAGGAGAGGGAGGACAGTTAGGATGTTGTGGACGAGTGATACGTTCTAGAAGAATTTTATGAGCTGGGTGAAGCGGAAACGCAGAAAATAAAATGGCTTAACACAGAAGGACGCACATACACATTGAATTTTGGGAACATGGGACACCTTGATTTGTAGAAAAATTTAACCAAAATTTTTGATAGCGCTTTTTTGGCCGAATTTTGGATAGGACCAGTACAACTGACATGGTGAGCTTGCTAATTACACATCCAATGCTGAAGAAACCGGCAGTTGTGCCTTTCTAAAAAGGTGAACAAATAAATGGTGAACAAATTGTACATATGATCGAACAAATTTTGCAGTCCAATGAAGAAGTGCAGCTCGAGCAGCCGGAAACGCGGACGAAAATAGTACAGATTAGCTCACCAAACGGTTTAGGTCAGCTTAAGTGTAAATTTGTAAATTTGGAAAAAGAAATGAAAGCAAAACGCTGCTTTATAAAAATTAAGAACAGCAATAATTTATGCCTGCCTAGGGTCTAGTGGTAGCAAAAGCGACTGCACTACACATGGAAAAGACTGACAATTAAACTCTAAAAGCAAAATATAAATATATGTGCATAGACGCTACATATTGATACACAATGCAGCAAACAAATGCTCAGGAGATGATGAATCTTGCAGGCCTTCAAGATCATGTGGGCCCTTGCAGTATACTGGAGCTGCAGGCTTTGCAGGCTGTAATGCTAAATTTTCAAATCAAGGTTTTCAGCGCCAATTTTTGTAACACCATAATTTTTGAAGGGCTGCTGCAGAAAAAGTTATACATCTGTATCATAAAAATAATCATTTTGACGGCATAGGCAGTACGGCCGGATTTATGGATTGTAGTTACTTCTGTGAAGCTTGAAATAAGGGCTATAATGATAAGATTAAGCACTGTTCTTCTAAGGTGTGTATGTGTTGCGACGATTATGTGTGCCCAAATGTTGCTGTCATGGAATGTACAGACTGTAATCGTCTATTCAGGGTTCAAAAGTGTTTTGAAAATCATAAAAAAGTCGGAAAAATCAACAGTCGATCTGTCAACAAAAAATGTTGTGTAAAAAGAGCGGTCAGCATGTAAATAGAGTCAATAAAATACAAAAGCATAAGCGCGGCCTCTTTTTCTGCAAAATTTGTGAAGTTGATGTGTCTATGGTTGATCATAAATGTTACATGCAACTCATATCTAAAGAAAAGGATGAAAAGAAAAAAAACAAAATATGTCTTTTTGACATCAAACCAGACAGGAAAAAGCATGTGGCAAATCAAGATTAAAACATGCAGCGAATTTGTGTATAGCGTATATTGTTTGGACAGATTGCATAGCAAAACCACTTGGACAGTGCAATGAATGCGGCAAAAACGGGCGCATATTCTATGATGATAATTGTACAGATGCGTCTTGTGACTTGCTTTTTAGCCTGGAAGATGCAGTAGTAATCGCCCATAATGCTAAGGGTTTTTACGGACATTTTATTTTGATATATTGTTTCAATCAAGCCTTATGCACCAACTATTGTCACAAAAGGCTTAGAAATCATGAGCTTGAGTGTTGGATCTGTAAAATTAATTGATTCATTCAATTTTCTGTCCACGGCTCTAGCTGCTCTACCTAAAACATTTGACAAACCCGGTTTGAAAAAGGACTTTTTCCCACATCTTCTCAACACAAAGGCAAATGAAAATTATGTTCGAACAAATTTTCCCACATATTCTCGGCGTTCGTATCAAAATGACACCACAAATTGTACAAATTTTCATTTTCACGATTAATTATACACTGTTTCAAGTACAAGGCGAAAGTCCAAAATGCTTCCTTTTCTTCACACTTTTGTTATTCCTTGAACGTATTGCTAAGCTGGCTTCAAAAACAGTTGCCAATACGTATTAAATGATGGACGTTGATGAATCTGAGCGTTGCTTTTTTGATGAGTCTGTCAACAAAGTGATGGTAGGCTAGTTCGCCGGAGGAAGACATTTTCAGAGAAGCTATAAAATAGCGGCTAAGCCACCCATACTAATAGATTCATATTTATAGACTTTCAGGCAGGCTTGTGGGCTTCTGCGTCCTGCTCCATGCACCTCACAATCACACGATTGCCAGCTTCTTGCATGGCATGGTTATACTTGCAGCATCGGGGCACATTTGAACACTCATGTACCACCTACCCCCATTACTTTCGAAAAAGTCGCGTTCCAACGACGCTTTTTGACAAAAATAACAGAGTTATACCATGAGCCTGTACATGGGCCGCTCTAGATTCCCACCACACAACTGTACTGGTGATTTAATAGACCTCCCATATGGTTTCTTCTCTTCCTAAACAAAAGGACGCTTTTTCACTTCCTTAACTTCTTCCATTTTAGTATTTAATTTTCCTTAAATTTTTTCATATTTATAAACTTTGAACACGCCCAAACGTGTTTGGACATGCTAGGGAGTCATTCCCTGGTCCTTCATGCTCTATAAGTTTGAGTGGCGAATAACACTATAAAAATATATATGATAAAAAATACTAATAAACACCGGCGTTAGTTGGTGCCGCACTCACACGGCGCCTTAAGCTGTCCCGCCTCAACAAGGCCGCCAACAATGGAACAGTCTTACCTAAGTCGTCCGGTGTAAAGTCGGCTACAGCGTAAAGTCCGGCAGCAGCCTAAAAAAAGTAAGTGCAGATTGAAAAAAAACTTAGTTTACACTTACAATTAGTTTACACTTAGTTCAGGTTTGAGCATTGTATATACTTAACCATTGTATATCATATAACACTGCCTATCCTTAAGCACTGTATATTTTATAGCGTTACTACTTTTGGGCATTCGTGTATGCTTGCAAATTTGAGTGAATATGCTTTTGCTGTTGTTCTGAATGTATAAACAGGAACAGAAGCAAGTTCATACACTGTGCAATATTGATTAAGATCCATTGTGGTGCTAGTCTCCTTTCTTATTCAAGTTCTTATTTATAGACAGCCATTTACTGAACTGTATATACCCAAACACGCCCAAACACATTTGGGTGTGTCTAAATATGTTCAAATTTTATGAATATAAAAAAATTTCAAAGAAAAGAAAATGCAAAAAACTTACAAATGGAAGAAGTTAAGGAAGTTGAACAGCGTCCTTTCATTGAGGAAGAGTAGAAACCGTACAGTAGGTCTATTAAACCACCCGTACAATTGTGCGGTAGGAATCTGGAGCAACCCATGTACGTGCTCATGGTTAAACTCTGTTATTTTTGTCAAAAGCGTCATTGGAAGGCGACTCTTTTGAAACTAATGGGAGTAGGTGGTACATAAGCGTTCAAATGTGTCTGCTGATGCTGTGAGTATAACCGCGCCACGCAAGAAGCTGGCAATCAAGTGATTGCAAGGTACATAAAGCAGGACGCAGAAGCCCACAAGCCTGCCTTAAAACTCTATAAATATGAATCCACAAATATGTGTGGCGTATACACTATTTTATAGCTTCCTTAAAATGTCTTCCCCAAGCGAACTAGCTTACCATCACTTTGTCGACAGACTCATCAAAGAAGCAATGCTCAGATTAATCTACATCTGTAATGTGCAGTCTATTGGCACGTGCTTCTGGAGCCAGCTTAGCGATACGTTCAAGGAAGAAAAAAGAGCGAAGAAAAGAAAGCGTTTTGGACTTTCGCCTTATACTTGAAACAGTGTATAATTAATCCTGAAAATGAAATTTTGTATGATTTGTGGCGCCATTTTGATACAAATGCTAAGAATATGTGGCAAAATCTGTACAAACACACTTTGTTGCGTAAAGTTAATATGGTGTTGTAAATGAGCAAATAAAGAAAATCCACATTGAAACAACAACATGATTTCTGAAAAAAGAGTAAAACATTGAATAAATTATTCTGTGATCCAAAAATGGAGTACACGAGCGTCCACCATTTGTTCGCTAAAGCCCGCAAGCTTCATACGCGCATTAAATTGTCCCATGTAAAATCATGGTTAGCTAAACAGCCCACCTACTCTTTGCATAAACCGGCTTTTAAAAAGTATAGCCGAAATAAAGTGATTGTGAGTGCGATTGACGAGCAGTAGCATGGCAGGTCGATCTCGTAGACCTGCAATCCCTAGCCAAACATAATGATAATTTTAAGTACTTGCTCAACTGCATAGATTTGTTTTCAAAATACGCGTGAGTGGTTCCCCTGAAAACCGAAAAGGCAAAAGATGTTTGAGACACGTTCAGGCATATTTCGGGTATGGCCTGGAAACTATATAAACTGCAAACAGATGCGGGCAAGGAGTTTGTAAACATAGAGTTGCAGTCGTTTCTAAAATCGGAAGATGCGCATTTTTTCACCACTAAAAGCGAAAGGAAGGCTAGCGTGGTAGAGTGTTTCAGTAGGATTCTCAAAGAAAAAATGTGGAGATACTTTACGTGTAACAACACCTATAGGTACATTGACGTTATTGGTGAGCTAACTTATAATTATAATAATTTGGTGCATAGAACTATAGGCGTAGCTCCTCGTACATGTTAGCGAGAAAAACGAGCAAGGAATTTTGAATAGGGCGCTTAGGGTAGAACTGTGTGAGCCCATAAAGTTTAAAATTATTGTAGGCAACAAAGTTAATATAAGTAAAGTTAAGCGAGTGTTTGAAAAAGGGGTGTGGCTCAATTGGACTGAAGAGTATTTTATAGTGGGTGAAAAGTTTGCACGCACCTCACCCGTCTATTTGTTGAAAGACCAGAAGGGCGAAAAATTGGAGGGTATCTTTTACGGACAAGAACTGCAAAAAATTGATGCATCTGCAAAAGGTTTGTTTATTGTAGAGAATATTCTGTAAACTCAAAAACGCAGCTAAAAAACGGACTATTTAGTGCGGTGGCGTGGTTACTCACCCAAATTCGATTCTTGGGTCACTAGCCTAGTGAAGTTATAAATAATTATTCTAGTCCTACTTTGATAAGAAAAACGGAGACTTGTCAGTCTTTTTTCAATCATATTCTACATTGTTTGTCACAACATACCTATTTGTCTAATGGTGCAATTGAGGGATATCTCTGGCAAAAAATGAGCAATTATTATAGGCAACCATTGCTCAAACTTGATGAAAATGCTGCTTTAGGCTTCTCAAAGTACATCAGAAAACGCCTGGATCATGTGTGTTATTCAAGTTATGGGAATTTTTGAGTCCGAAGTTAATATCTAATTTGCAAATGTTTTCACAAAAAATATTGATGAGCGCATCACCTCATCTATGTCAACCATTTTGATCTAAAGAGTGTGCAGAGTTCCGGAAAAGTGTGCAGCATTTTGAAAAAAGTGTGCAGAGTTTCGGAAAAAAGTGTGCAGAGTTTCGGGAAAAGTGTGCAGAGTTTCGAAAAAAGTGTGCAGAGTTTGGAAAAAATTGTGCAGAATTTGGAAAAAGTGTGCGGCGTTTGGAACATTTTTTACACAATATACCATAGGAAGTGTGCAGAGTTTGAAAAAAGTGTGCAAAACTTCGGAAAAAGTGTGCAGAGTTTCGAAAAAGTGTGCAGAGTTTCGGAAAAAGTGTGAAGAGTTTCGAAAAAATGTGCAGAGTTCCGCAATAAGTGTGCAGATCTGGTTCAACAAAATCAAGAAAAACAACATTTGTGACACAACTTATTGAAAATAGAGAAAGAATAATTCATACAAAAATTGATAAAATAAACTGGTTTTATAGTGAAGAACAGCCTCTGTACTATTACATGAAAAATGTAATTTTCGATAAAGGCTTGCCAAATTTTAGCATCCTCAAAGGAAAAAGTCATGTAGCCCAGCTGATACTTATTGATGATCTTAATGCATAAAAATAGAGGAAATCATGAAGTTGTACAATTATTCACTCGTGTTTGTCATCATTGGAACATAAGTGATATATAAATTGTGCAAAGTCTATTTTATGATGGCCTTTGTACCTCGCACATCAATTCTGATTATATTGTTTTATTCAAAAACCTAGCAGATCAGCAGCAATTGCATATTTTATTGCGTCATTTATACCCTAGCAATACAAAATATTTTATTGAAGCATATGTTGATGCCACCTCCAAGGCCACACGGGTATATACTTGTTCATTGGTCTGCCACAAAATGCAGATTATTTACACAGGTTAAAACGAGTATTTTGAGCAAACATCCTACATTTTATGTGCCAAAAACTATAAATATGCAAAATGATCTAATTGAAAATTACAATAATGGCTCCTCAAAGACTAAAACGAAGCATTAGTTGTTTACATTTGTTAAGTATTGTGAGAAAACCCCAACGCAATGCACTTATAAATAATGCTAGTAAAGATCAAATCTTATGTATTTTTGATTGTGCAAAAAACTTTCTAAACGGCAACATTCATTTTACTGATAAAGATATTCACAGACTGAAGCGATATAAATCACATTTAAGATATTTGGCAAAGAATAAGATTGCAGGTACTAAACGCAAAAAGGATTTAATTATACAGAACGGTGGCTATTTACCTCTTTTATTGACACCTATTCTATCAGTTGTAGGTAGTTTACTAGCAGAAGCGATTATAGGCAAGAAATTAAGCGTATACAGAAAAAATAGATCTAGTGCCAGCAGATATTGCTGAACAAAATAAACAACTAGATTAAGTATTAAACGCCCTATATCGGATATGTACAAGATTTTGAGCAACAAGCATTCATCATCATGGTTGAAAATGATAAAATATGACCAAATTTTGAGCAAGGTAGGCCGATTGCAGGAACAGCGTAAGAAACACATGAGCTAGCTATTCTAGGCCTACAGAAATCAATTAAAAGCAAAGAAATTATAGCTGGTATACCAAGAACCTTAGAACCAAATGCGAAACTGCTATTACAGCATATTATTGATGATCCTAGAAGACATTGAACCATTTGGTGAGATTGTGTTTGATGGTCAGAAAATATATGGATCAAATATTGTTGATTTGATTCACGACTTCACGTGTGATTGTAAAACCATACCCGCTGCAATTAATGCAAAAGATATGGCTAGGGCCCTTCATTGCTCAAACGCCCCAACTGAGAGTAAAGCTAATAAGAAACGGAAGAGCGCAGTAACATTTGAAGGCAACTCTTCCTTGGATGATCAAAATCTTTAAAAAATAGAAAACTTTAAGCAAAAAATAATACAATAAAAAACATGCATGTGCAATTCAATCCTGAAAACAGTGGCCTTTGGCTACAGTATTACGCAGTACAAGCCTCGCAAACAGGGTATGGCCTAGAATGCTATAGAGGCGTACCATATCAACTAGGTGACAGATTAGGGAGTTTCTTCAAATCATCATTTAGAATAGCTACGCCTGTTTTGAGATCAATTGGCAAAAGCGAAGGGAGACACACATTAGTGGCTAGTGCTAATACTGCATTAGATGTGGCGCAGGGAAAACCATTATTTAAGTCTGCCAATGAAAATCACAAGCATGAGGCGGCGCAATTCTTAGATGAGGCACCCAGGATTATGTCTGGTGAGGGGCTAGGTGTGTGATAAAAGTCTATAAATATGAATAATGATGAGGCATTTACAAAAGTAATTCGAAAAAATGGCTCTAATAGACATGAAATCCATTCCAAGTGAAAAATATGAACTCAATCTTTTCACTGTCCCAGCATTGCCCGGGCTGAACTTAGGCCTAATAGCTATATGGAATTGATATGTCTCTTGTATTTTTTATTTTTCAAGACTCTTGATGTTTTTGGAATATTTCTAAAAAAATTGTTGGTATAAATCATATTTTATTTTTTGGATTTTTTTTAATGTCTTTTGTCAACCATTTTTTGATCAAATCCATATTTTTGACGTTAAAAAGTGGTTTTAAAAATTGTTTAGCCACAATCATATTTTTTATGTTCTGGGATGTTCTGGAAATTTTTTTGTCAAACCCATATTTTTGATGTTTCGAGATGTTTTGAAAATTTTTTTTTGTCAAACCATATTTTTGGTGTTTTAGAATCTTTTGAAAATTTTTTTTCGCTACATCATATTTTTGATGTTTTAAAAATTTTTTCCTTTGTTGTAGGAATGGGTGTCATATATCATGGGATATCTCATATAACTCATATGTTATAGCAGATGGTTACTCCCATCTTATATTACTGCATGTTATGGCACAGACAGGGTATCTATATCACATCTATCTTATATCATTGCCTATCTTGTAGCATGAAGTATCTTATATCACACTTATCTTATAGCATTGCCCATCTTGTAGCACAGGGTATCTTGTATCCCATCCTATCTTATAGTATTGCCTATCTTGTAGCTCGGTGTATCTTATATCACTTCCTATCTTATAGCATTACCTATCTTGCAGCACGGTTGTCTTTTATCACATCCAATCTTATAGCATTGCCTATCCTGTACCACAGGGTATCTATCACATCCTATTGTATATCATTGCCTATCTTGTAGCACATGGTATCTTATTTCATGTCCCATCTTATAGCATTGCCCATCTTGTAGCACTGCGTAGGTTATATTGCGTCCGATCCTATGTTATAACGTATGCAGCGGACAAAGTACCATGACCCAAAAATAGTGTAAACCGAGTTTTGTTCCATTTTTGAAATTTTGTGAAAAATCGGCTGCCCCGAAAAATGCTATGTTTGAGCATTGGGCTGCCTTCAGCTCCGCCCCTGTATAAGGTGACTGGGTGGGGTTGGTCGAATTTTAATGTTGCTACAGATCCATCCCCCAGTAGGTCGACCTCGGGCCAAAACGTCAGCCCACCAACCATTATGGAGCCGGAGCCAACCCCGAACAAAATACGGACATACATACATACATACAAACAAACTTTAACAAATATTTATAGTAGATATATATATTTACTAGCAAAGAAAAATGCTCTGATGGAACAAAAAAGATGAATATACTTGGAATTGTGGATGATTAAGGATGCAAAAGGAGAGGACTAGGAAAAATCCACCTAAAGTCGCAAAATCTGCTAAAAATCGAACTTTCTCTAAGCAACCCTAAAAATCGATGTATATTCTGCGGCCAACAGATTAAAATAAATATTTAACTATAAAAATGATTGAAAAAGCAGCACGTTAGCTATGCAGTAGCTATGGGAAATGATATTGAGTAAACTAACAGTCTTCTAAGCCAATTCAATGAAATAGCAAACATCAAAGACAATTGGAGTCATGGTTGGTTTAAAACAGCTGGAAACGCGTAAGTTGACTTGAAACAGACTAAATGTAGATACACTAGCATGCCCGAAACGATTGTGTGCACTAATCAATCGGCCCCTGCTTTGCTTGCTATAATGCTCATAACTTTTTAAATAAAACTTTTTAAATACAATACCTCTTAGTTTTCTATCAATCATGTGCCAGCAATTTAAAAAAGTAACCTTGATAGATTTCGTACACTCTTATCTGAAACTTCGAACATTATTAAAAAAAGACACTTTTTAGAGGCCGCAGTATATACTTCGATTTTTAGCGTTGCTTAGAGAAAGTCTGATTTTTAGCAGATTTCGCGACTTTAGGTAGATTTTTCCTAGTATAATACATTCACAATGCAAGTATAAATTGCTAAGTACCTAATGATATTCGCTACAACACTGACAAAGATGGGAATGACTACTATTTTTTGTTAACAAAAAGTTGGGTACAAGCAAGAAAAAATGCTCCGATGAAACAAAAAAGGTTGGATATACTTGGAACAAAGAATTATCAAGGACGTAAAAGGATGGGCTAGAAAAAGCTCCGATCTACAAACGTCACAAAATTTGATAAAACTCAGAAATTTTCTAAACAAAGAAAAAACGAAAGTAACTAAATCAAAGAAAAGACCTACCTGTGCCTAAAACTGCAAGATCTGATAAAAATCAGACTTTTTCTAAGCAACGCAAAGATCGAAGTATATTCTGCGACCTCTGAAAAAAATAGGTGAACCTTATAATATTGTACAACATACAGTGGACGGTTTTAAAATTCTGAGGGGATTTTCAAATTAGAATATTGGCCTTAAAAATAGTGCTATGGCGAAGGAAACACCATTTTTGAACGTTTCTTGTCGAACTCTATCTATTGGTACCTACCAAAAAAACCCAAGAAGAGCAGAAAGATTCAAAAAATTGAATTCTGGAGGTATAGTGGGTATTTGCGTTTTCTTGTTGGGTATTTTGCCTTAGGGTGCATACTCCCCAAATCCCCTACGTCTAGGTATGGTGTCCAATGCTTAATATAAAGCTTATAAAATAAATCTCAAATCTGCGTTTTTGCTAATGACTTGCAATGTTAATTTATTCGATATTGTGGCTAGATAAATACTACAAAAAGTTATATCCTATGATTATTTGCAATACCGCAATGAAAGACTGTGATTTCTATATAATGCATGCGTCCATTCAGTACTCTCCTGGCGTTTAATCCCACCAGACCACCCGGATTTCATTCCTGCCCATGTAAACTGATAACCATTAGGCATGGGAGGTTAGGGGTATGCACCAGTATTCAATCAGAAATGTCGAAAATTGCTGTTTTTTTAATGTTTTACTTTGTTCGACAGGATGCTGCTTTCTTCTGCAGGCTGCAGAATATACTTCCATTTTTGCGTGGCTTAGAAAAAGTCTGGTTTTTAGCAGATCTTGCATTTTTAGGCACAAGTAGGTTTTTCCTTTGATTTACTTACTTTCATCTTTTCTTTGTTTAGGAAATTTCTGAGTTTTTGCTAATTTTGTGACGTTTGTAGATAGGAGCTTTTTCTAGTACCCTCCTTTTACGTCCTTGAATAATTCTTTGTTCCAAATATATTCAACCTTTTTTTGTTCCATCGGAGCATTTTTTCTTGCTAGTACCCAACTTTTTGCTAACAAAAAATAGTAGTCATTCCTATCTTTGTCAGTGTTTTAGCGGATATCATTAGGTACTTAGCAATTTATACTTGCATTGTGTATGTATTATACTAGGGAAAATCTACCTAAAGTCGCAAAATCTGCTAAAAATCAGAATTTCTCTGAGCAATGCTAAAAATCGAAGTATATTCTGCGGCCTCTAAAAAAGTGACTTTTTTTAACCCTTTAGAGTCCGCTCTATGATGCAGATCTGCTACAGCAATGCAATCTTAATATGTTCCAAATATGTAAAATATAAGACTGTATGCAAAAAACCAGGACAAAAGCTCTACTCTTTATCATGTTGTTCAAATGTTCTCATTTGGGAACGTTGGCTTCTTGGGGAACATTTTTGCCTAATTTCATGTTCTGCTATGTTTTGCAAAACGTATAAGATTAAAGCGATCTGCAACAAACATTGATAACACAAGTAATCCAAACTGTAAAATTGTCAAATAGGAGCCTACAAGGGTGTGGTTTTGAGTATTTGAATCCTTATGGGAACCATAAAGCTCAGAAAACCAAGGAACTTTCAGTAGACACCATAAATTTGTATTTGTTTTTTTTTTGTTAGAGTTGCTTGCTTTCTAGATAACATTTTAAATAATGTCTAGCTAAGATGAATAAAAAAGTATTTTAGAGATATAATCTGCATTTTCGTTTTCTCTGGATTTTTCAAAATTTATTGGTTTCCTCATTTCTACGCTGTAGAACTAATGCCCATGATCTCAGAGCTATTTACACTGCATTGACGTATTTTGGTATACTAAAAATTAGAAACCATGAATCAAGATTCGGGAAATAACAGGAAGTCAGGGTGTAATATAGTCAATTTGGCAATTTCATTCAATTTACAATAAGTAAAATTTTACAGTGAATAAAAGTAAGTCATAATATCAACCGTTTAATCATTCGGACATTTACCTATCTGCAGTTGTTATCGATAGTCCAATAAACTTACACTCAAAGTTTAGTTATATAGCTAGCATGCTTCTGAGCTATTAAAAAATGTTAGAAATCAGTATTTATGTAAAAGTTTAATAAAGTACAGTGCAAGTTCTACAGGTCAAAAACACATGATATTGTGCATGAATTCAAGAAAATTTGTCTCTAAGCCTCTAAAGATTCGTGACTCTGTAAGTTAGAGTAAAAAAAAATGAAGCAAAGTAAGGTAGAGCAGGTAATTTCTGCAAAAGCACCTAAAATTAATTACAGAAACACTTGAATTTTTGCCTAAAAACCGCTAGAAATAAAGAGCTACATTGTTGTGTAATCGTAACACATAGAATCAAGTAAAGAATCCCATATACCTGCATTTAATATTTTGAATATGTGCATTGGAGTCATACCAGAATGCTTGTAGAGCTCCAGAAAATTGAAGAAATGCATGAGAGGTCACTAAAGAGCATAGCCGAGTTTACATATGCTGCCGCATAGATTTTGTTCTCTTTCCAGGAATTAAATATTTTTGCACTCCTAGGAGCCAACGTTCCCAAACGGGAACATCAATGTAAATTTAACCATATTTTTTGATCAACAACTAAATAAAAATGAATAACATACTAAAATGATCAGAAAAGCTCTGCAAACATGACTGCATGACATTTGGCTCAATAATTTTGTATGTCAATCGACAATATGCAAATTTCTAAACATGACAAACTTTTGCTATTTTTGTCTAACTTAAGACAATATAGCATAGCACATACTCATAGTTAAGATTTAGAGTTGCTCTCACAGGATAGGAAAACATCTTGTTTCTCATCCAAAACAAGTCTTATTCAAATTAGATGAGTAGTTGTTCTGCAACAAAATTTTGAAAATATGTTCCCGATTGGGAACGTTGGCCACTAAAAGGTTAATAATCTTTGAAATTTCAGATAAGAGTGTACGAAATCTATCAAGGTTACTTTTTTAAATTGCTGGCACATGATTGATAGAAAACTGAGAGGTATTGTATTTAAAGTTGTTTTATTTTGTTATGAGCATTATAGCGAGCAAAGCAGGGGCCGATTGATTAGTGCACACGATCGTTTCGGGCATGCTAGTGTATCTATATTTTGTCTGTTTCAAGTCAACTTACACGTTTCCTACTGTTTTAAATCAACCATGTCTCCAATTGTCTTCGATGTTTGCTATTTCATTCAATTGGCTTAGAAAGACTGTTAGTTCACTTAATATCATTTCCCATAGCTACTGCATAGCTAACGTGCTGCTTTTTCAATCATTTATATGGTTAAATAATTATTTTAATCTGTTGGCCGTAGAATATACATCGATTTTTAGCGTTGCTTAGAGAAATTCTGATTTTTAGCAGATTTTGCGACTTTAGGTAGATTTTTCCTAGTCCCCTCCTTTTACATCCTTAATAATCCACAATTCTAAGTATATTCATCTTTTTTGTTCCAATCAGACCATTTTTCTTTGCTAGTACCCCATTTTTAATTAGTATGATTTGAGTACATCAGACAGTAAGCACATACAGTAACATGCCACAATAATGACAGCAGTCCAAGAACACCGAAAACAATTATGTTCTTAACATCAGCATTATCCTTTTCAAACCAGACAACCTTACATTATTTTATCAGTTCAAAGTTTTTCAGCATTAACTTTTTGCAAATATTAAGTGTAGGGAACACTAACGCTCAGATTTGGAAGTAAAATAAATTTGTAGTATAAACTACATTTTAACAACAAATGATTAGTGCAAACTTCACACAACTACTAGGTGTAGAGAAAACTAAGAGTCAGATTCTCAATTCTGATTTTACGTAGAACATTTTGAAAAAATCAAGCTTCCGCAAGGTTCTAGAACAAGAATTATTACGCTGTGTAAACTTTACACAACCACAGAGTTTAAAGAAAATTTCAGTTGGATTCGTAATTCTAATATTACCATCAACATTTATTTAAAAATTAAGTCTCCACAATGGCCCAAGGACAAATAAATATCAGATGTGTAAACTAAGACTCAAGCTACGTTCACTTTGCTTACTTAACCCGAATCTCAAGCTTATGCGCTCACATGTAGGTTCTCGCCCTTCTTAGGAGGTCGATCACCAGCCTGCGATTTGGGGTTAAGCAGCCCGGCCTATATCAAGATAGCCCGGCCCTCTACGCAAGCACCTAGTGAAACTTACCTACTTAACACCTTTGAGATTAAGTACCTAATTAGAGTAAGTTCCCCAAAAACTAATTGAGGGCTCAAAAAGATTATTATTTGATTTGTTTTGGACCGCATTCCGGTGCTTGAAAATATTAAGGGTTCCTAAGTATAGTGTAGCACAAGGACAGAATTCAACAGCACGGAAATTCAACCGAGCCCAGCATCATTAATTAAATAATTTTACAATATTTTTTGGACAGAAAAATTATGAAGCAATTAAAAAGCGACAGCATAGAGGATACATGCTGCCGACCGTCGCGTTACGATAATTGGGTAAAATCAAACAATGTAATTAAACAAGGGCACAAAGCCCTTCCAAAGGCATACAACTGATGCCAATTGGCACAAACGCAAATGATTAAAAACGAAGCGTACAGCGAAAAGAAGCATGCACACTATGCAGGAAAACAAACAGACGAGTTCTGCAGCCAAGCAGATAAAAAACACGTACGGAGTCTGCTCACATATGGCGACGGAAAGAAAAAAGATTTGCTCAGTGCGGAAGCTGGCGGAGAGGCTCTCAGGCTCAAAAACTAATTGTAAAATGTATAATCTTAAAGTGCCGTCAAAACTGCGCTTGAACGCAGTTTTGAATGACGGTGAAAAAGAGGCATAACAACACGAACTAAGAGATATGAAAAGGATCTATGAATACGACAATAGGCCTATGGGCAAAAGCTTATGGTAAAGATATGTACAAACGAGACAGGCACAAATATGAGACACACACATATGATCTTTTAACACATGTAAGATATGATAACACACATACTAATGCATACTCAAGTCGCATTAAGCCCGAGTGCCCATTTTCCTATAAGGATTTTGATTGAAAATATGTGTGGGAATGGAATGGAAAATATGATAATTTTTAGGGGGAGGTGGTCCCGGGCGACTCACTTAAGCGTTGCGCTTAACGGTTGTGTACGTGCGTATTGAAATTGAGCACGAGAATGTACATTTGGGGCAATCAATCGGTTTTTTTCATCTGTTTCAAAAAAAACCCAAACTGATTTTTTTCTCAAAAAACTTTTTTCAGTGTAAGGTTTACAAACATAAGTTTGGCACATACAAACGTACTACAATCAAAGGGCTACAAACTGGCCCAAACCGAATTTATTTACACTTAATGGGGCGTTAGGTTCAGATTTTTAAAGTTTCCAATGTGGTGGACAGTGAAAAATACGTGTTTGTGCATATTTTTGTTCGCCACTTTCTCTGTTCAGAAGTCGGGAGAGGTCGAATAAGATAAAAATAAAGTACTTTTTAAGGTGTGGCGAACAAAATTATGGACAAACACGTATTTTTCACTGTCCATTACATTTGTCACGGAAAATGATAAATATTTTGAATTTATTCTTTTAATCACATTTAACTAACGCCTAATAATCGTAAATTTGTTACTTAATATTTATTACAGTAATCCGACTTGTAGATAATACCGTGTTAATGCGTAATTATTCGTTTTATTTATATTTACTTAGTCACTCGTTAGCCACCCAGAATGACCTTCTGATGTTTACTTTCATATGATCGCAATTCAATAATATTTACATAAGGGCCGAGTCAAAGTTAAGGAATTTAGCTCATCATGGGTCCTTCAGGCATACTTGTGAGTAAAAGAACCAGTGTGAGGCGGAAACAAGCGGAAATAACAGTTAGTTTGATGGAATAAATATTTACTCTCTGACCCTAATTCACCCTTATCTAACCTATTGTCCTCTAATAATTCAAGCCACTGAATTCAATTGATCGGAACAATAATATTTATTTAGTGACTCATAATAGAGCGTGAACGCGAATTTACTAGAAAGTTTGACAGCTTAAATAAGATAGCACAATGTTGAATGTGTCAATCGAGGTCACGAGTGAAGCTGGTATGAAAGCTAATGTCGCTAACACTAATCGTTCACTTTTCCATAACCACCTATTTGCAATAGTTTGCCTTATTTCCGCCCAGTCAATAATAGAATAGTTAAGATGTAGCACATGGATTTGACCGCATTCCCACCTGGACCTGCAATCTTCCTCTTTATTGTCACCTAATGTTGCCTTGTACGTCGACTTGATTGTATTTACTGATACATTCATTACTGCGTCGCCTTAAATGTATATTATTTTAGTCAAATAAATTATAATCCATTTTAGAGCTAATGATAACATGCGGTCTTTTACGTACAAAGCCATTTAGTGTGACACATTGTAAACTTTAAAAATCTGAACCGATCGCCCCGTTGAGTGTAAATAAATTTGGTTTAGTCCAGTTTGTAGCCCTTTGATTGTAGTACATTTGTATGTGCAAAACTTATGATTCGCAAAATATTTGATATTAGTTACCAATTAAATACGTAAAACCTGTTTTTTACGCCCATTTTACCTCAGATTTCTAACTTTACACCCCCATAAATAACTCAATATTACGTTTTTTTGAAGGCAATTTGCTTTGACGTGTAGCCCTTAAAAGTCACTTTATTTTTATGTATTTAAATTATATTAACTCATATCCGAAAAAGTTGGCTGAGAAATCTTTGACAGAATCTGTTTTTTTTTACTCATCCACTAGAGTGTAAAGTTTAAACTTCTGGTACTGTGTATTGATTGTAGAAAAGTTTGAAGGTCGGAATCGTTATTCTTACCTCACAGAGAACATTTAAAAAAAAAATTAATCATTTACGACGCTCTAAGTGGAAAAAATTTTTCCAGTGTAAAGTTTACACCTGCACTAAAAACCCAATATTAATTGTAAAGAAACAAAATAAATTTTGACGTGTAGCGCTTAAGACTGGGCACATTTTAAAGGTAGTTACCACGTTCTGTCTACCAAGTGGAGAATATGGCAGGTACAAAATATTTTTTTGTCTGACTCTTTACAATACCACCTCTAAATTCGAAAATATTACTTTTTAAGGAAAAATGAAAAAAACTATCCCCTATATTTTATAACTGTCTACCTTTGAAAACCAATCAGACTGCATAGAATGTAAAACTGAGCTATATATATGCTCTTGCACATGAAAACAGTAAAAACCGTTTTATTTACACTCCTGTGCAACAACAAATGAGTGTAAAGAAATTTTAAGACCAGATGTGTAACCTACTAATTAGGGAAAACATTTTTGAAAAAAATTCATCATCCACGACGCTATGGGCTGAAAAAATTTTTTCAGTTTAAAGTTTACACTTGCACTAATAACGCAATATTCATTGTAAAGTAACAAAAAAATTTTGACGTGTAGCGCTTAAGACGAGGCACATTTTAAAGGTAGTTACTACGTTCTGTCTACCAAGTGGAAAATATGGCAGGGAAAAATATTTTTTTGTCCTAGCCTCTTTACAATAAACCGCCCCTAAATTCAAAAATATTACTTTTTTGAGAAAAATTAAAAAAAGTCCATCCTAGATATTTTAACCGTCTACCTTTTGAAACCAATCAGACTGCATAGAATGTAAAACTGAGTTAGATATGCTCTTTCACACGAAAACTGGAAACCGTCTAGTTTACACTCATGTGCAATAACCAATGAGTGTAAAGAAATTTCAAGACCAAATTCGTAACCTACTAATTAGGGAAAACATTTTTTAAAAAAATTGGCCCTCCGCAAATTACTTGATTTTTTGGTTTAAACTTTACACACTTACGACGCGCTCGGTATTGAGTGTAAACAAGAAAAAAAGTGGGGGCACTAAGTTTTTTTATTATCTACCTTTTAAAAAAACCGCACTCTCCAGATGAATGCCATTATAGCTGTAAGGGGGGTGGGAGATATGTTGGAGGTACCCTAGTATATTATAGGTACTGCGCTAACGCGCTACCTATGATATATACTAGTAAAGAAAAATGCTCGATGGAACAAAAAAGATGAATATACTAGGAATAGGGCTTATTAAGGATGTAAAAATGGGGGATTTGGAAAAATCTACCTAAAGTCGCAAAATCTGCTGAAAATCATACTTTCTCTAAGCAACAGAAAAAATCAACAACAAAAATATATTCTGCGGCCTCTAAATAAGAGTCTTTTTTGAATAATGTTCAAAGTTTCAGATAAGAGTGTATAAACGAAATCTGTAATGTTTAATTTTTTTAATTGCTGGCAAGTAGCAATGCTGACTAGCTTCGTATCCTGATCAATAGAAAACTAAGTGGTATTGTATTTAAAGTTGTTTTATTTGGTTTTGAGCATTAAAGCAAGCAAAGCAGGGGCAGATTGATTAGTGCACACAATCCTTAAGGGCATACTAGTGTACCTACATTTAGTCTGTTTCAAGTCAACTTGAGAGTTTCCAACTGTTTTAGACCTTTCATTAGCTTACTCAACATCATTTCCCATAGCTACTGCGTAGGTAATGTGCTGCTTTTTCAATCATTTTATGGTTAAATATTTATTTTAATCTGTTGGCCGCAGAATATACTTCGATTTTTTCTGTTGCTTGGAGAAAGTATGATTTTCAGCAGATTTTGCGACTCTAGGTAGATTTTTCCTAGATTCTTTCTTAATTTATAGAAAAAAACTACTCAAAGTCGCAAAATCTGATAAAAATAACACTTTCTCCATGAAACGCGAAAAAACGAAGTATATTCTGCGGCCAACCGATTAAAATAAAAATTTAACCAAAAAAATTATTGAAAAAGCAGCACGTTAGCAATGCAGTAGCTATGGGGAATGATATTGAGTGAACTGACAGTCTTTCTAAGCCAATTGAATGAAATAGCAAACATTTATACATCCAAGACAATCGAAGAATTGTTGGCTTAAAACAGTAGGAAATTTTTTAATTTTTTTAATTTTTTTAAAATTTTTTTGAATTTTCTTTAATTTTTTTAAAATTTTTTCTAAATCTGAAAATTTTTTTTCTCTTTCTGAATCTGCATAATGGATCAAATTTTTTATAAATTTTTCTATAAATTTATCTAGGAAAAAGCTACCTAAAGTCGCAAAATCTGATAAAAATCACACTTCCTCTAAGCAACGCTAAAAATTGAAGTATATTCTGTGGCGTCTGAAAAATTTCTTTTCTTACATTTATTTTAAAGTTTCAGATAAGAGTGTAAAAATGAAATCTATAATGTTTATTTTTTAAAATTGCTGGCAAGTAGCAATGCCTTTAATTAATAGAAAAGTAAGTGGTATTGTATTTGAGGTTGTTTTATTTTGTTATAAGCATTATAGCAAGCAAAGCAGAGGCTGATTTATTAGTGCACACAACCGTTACAGGAATGCTAGTGTACCTAGATTTAATCTGTTTCAAGTCAACTTACGCGTTTCCTACTGCTTTAAACCAACAATTTCTTTGATTGGGTTGGATGTATAAATCATTGTTATTTCATTCAATTGGCTTAGAATGACTATTACTTCCCTCAGTATCATTTCCCATAGCTACTGCATAGCTGACGTGCTGCTTTTTAAATCATTTTTTGATCAAATATTTATTTTAATCTGTTGGCCGCAGAATATACCTCAATTTTTAGCGTTGCCTAGAAAAAGTGTGATTTTTATCAGATTTTGCGACTTTAGGTAGCTTTTTCCTAGTCCCCTCCTTTTACATCCTTAATAATCCAGAATTCTAAGTATATTCATCTTTTTGTTTCCATCGGAGCATTTTTCTTTGCTATTACCCCTGTAATTAGCATGATTTGAGTACATCACTCAGTAAACACATACAGTAACATGCCATAATAATGACAGCAGTCCAAGAACGCGGAAAACAATATTGTCCTTAACATCAGCATTATCCTTTTTAAACAAGACTCAAGGGCTTTCTGACTCCGATTTTAATACTTCATGGTTTGAGCCGTTGGGCCATGCATTAATCTGCACGTGGTTTGACGCTATGATAGTGTAATCGGGTTTAAGTTTGAAGTGATTGCAGCTCATTTTCAAATTTTTAGGTTAACATTTTTAGAATGATCTGAAATACGTGCATGTAATAAGCTCTAAGTCATTTTAGCTAGCTAAGGTATGATTTTGCATAAATTGTCTTTTTCTTCCTACGTTTGTTTTCTTCTGTCCTTTACGTTTAAAGGAGAACTTTAATCATTCCATTTATCCACACAGTCATAAAAGAATGTGCTCAAAAGCTACAACAGTCCGAAATGCGCAACAAGAAAGAAAAGGTCAGCAGCTATGATCCATTCGATGACAAAAAGGAGAATGTCGATGCCGATTCTTCAATAAATGTTCTCCAAAATCCCTTACTGGGCTATCAGAATAAAAACCCGCAGCCAATCAATGAAAGCTCTGACAACTTTATCAGCAAAAGCGATCGCAAGCCCGGCACCGTAAATGTATAACAAATAATTGTAATATTTTCTTCTAACTAATTCGTTTTGTATCCGTATAGTTTGAATCGAGTAAATTGTTTTTAACCGCGTGTATTCATCTACACTGCAAATAGGCATACCAATGTATTTTTTCATTGTAAACAGCTTATTATGCATCATTAAAATAATTTAAACAGCATTCAAAGAGTACGACTTTTTGCAGTGTGCTGCATTTAATGATCAGGGGTCAAAACTATGCTTTTTATTAAGTTACTACTTCTACTGCTCTTTACAATTCACTGATATTTGTTATCTCTGGTTTACTGTATATGTATGCTGTGAGTATAATTCGCTTACTATGATGTCTAGTCGAGGTCAAATTCGATCAGTTTCGCTGATAATATGATTGTCGTAGCTGGATTGACTTTGCATTAAGCTACGTTTCTTTTCCATGCCCTATTGATATTTACAAATGCAATCAATAGATGATTATTTCCATGATATATGCCCTGATTGCTCGTATTTACTACCTTTTCGAACATTGATTTAAATTTTTCATCCGCATCTTGTGTTTGATTGCTTTGG
This sequence comes from Mermis nigrescens, assembly GCA_036768485.1. NCBI lineage: Eukaryota > Metazoa > Nematoda > Enoplea > Mermithida > Mermithidae > Mermis > Mermis nigrescens. The sequence continues at coordinate 253,683 of JAVLUZ010000377.1, read as the reverse complement.
TTTACGCTTAGGTATACATTGTATCTCTAGTCTGTTTCACACACCTAAGTCATACATTTTGAAACCATCTAGGACAATAAACTGACTGCGATTATAGCATTGATCTGATATATAATTATCGTAAACCTCGGCTTACTGTCAATGAAAATTCTTAGACTTCATGCACAAAGTTATGTGAAACAGACTATAAGCTCTAAATAGCCATATGAGATGATCACATTCTACTCTTTTGTTATTTATAAACAAAACAGTCTGTTTCACACCTTGACCCATTAGTCTTTTTCTAAATCCGCATGCAAGAACGGATGCGTCAGCCTCTGCGCCAACTCGAAATATTGGCGGATTTCAATATTTAGTCAATCATTGAAAAATATTCATCATCCTACTGAAGTTTAAGAATAGTGCATTTATGATAATAAAAATAAGTATTTATTAAAGACAGTTAAAAAACTATCAAATAAGAAAAATCTGATCAAACAATATGCAATATGGAGTTATCTATCGGCATTAGAAAACAGATGTATAATCAAAAGTTCACTTCTTCATACCTCAACAAACAGTGACTGTAGAAAAGTTTAAAGAGTCAGATTCGTAATTCTGACCTTACAAAAGAAATCTAAAAAAATTCATCATCCATGACGCTCTGTGCGGAAACATTTTTTTTCAGTGTAAAGTTTGCACCTGCACTAATAACGCAATATTGATTGTAAAGAAACAAAATAAATTTTGACGTGTAACGCTTAGGACGAGGCACATTTTAAAGGTATTACTACGTTCTGTCTACTAAGTGGCGAATATTGCAGGACAAAAATTTTTTTTTTGTCGTAGACTCTTCACAATAAACCGCCTCTAAATTTGCAAATATTACTTTTTGAAAAAAATAAAAAAAGTAGTCCTTAGATTTTATAACCGTCTACCTTTTGAAACCAATCAGACTAAATAGAATGTAAAACTGAGTTAGATATGCTCGGGCACATAAAAACAGTAAAGAAACCGTCTTATTTAAACTCCTGCACAACCACCAATGAGTGTAAAGAAATTTTTAGACCAGATTCGTAACCCTAATAATTAGGTAAAACTTTAAAAAAGAATTTTCCGTCCGCAAATCATTTGAATTTTTTGGTGCAAACTGTACACACTCACGATGTGCTCAATATTGAGTGTAAACAAGAAAACAATGGGAGCACCAAGTTTTTTTGGGGGCATATGTTGGGGGTACCTCAAGTATATTATAGGTACGCACTAATGCGCTACCTATGATATATATATATATATATATATATATATATATATATATATATATATATATATATATATATATATATATATATATATATATATATATATATATATATATATATATATATATATATATATATATATTGCGGATTAAAAATACACTCAGTTTACACTCACAATTGGTTTACACTTAGTTTAGGTTTAGTCTTAATTTATATTTAGGCTTGGCAACCTGCCAATTTTGACCCCTTCTACTCTTCAACTATGTCTTCATATGTTATAGCGCCAGCCTATCCTTCAGCATTGTATATACTTAACCATTTTATATCTTATAACACTGCCTATCCTTAAGCACTGTTTATATCTTATAGCGTTACATCCAGGGAGATACGCATGACCACTTTTGGGCATTTGTGTATGCTTGCAAATTTGAGTGAATATGCTTTTGCTGTTGTTCTGAATCAATAAACAGGAACAGAAGCAAGTTCATACACTGTGCAATATTGATTAAGATCCATTGTGGTGCTAGTCTCCTTTGTTATTCAACTTCTTATTTATGGACAGCCATTTACTGAGCTGTATATTCCCAAACACGCTCAAACACGTTTGGGCGTGTCTAAACATGTTCAAACTTTATAAATACAAAAAAAATTTCAAAGGAAAAGAGAATACTAAAAAACTTAAAAGTGGAAGAAGTTAAGGAAGTTAAACAGCGATAATATTCTTCTATTTCCGTCAACCCTCTGGCAACGAAGACTTCGAGGACGCGATTATTTTTCTATAAATGTCGACCCGCCAGGCAACAATTCATCATTTTTCTCCCTCGACAATATTTTTAGCCACCTAGGTTTTTTGCCTGCATTATTTCTAAGCTCGCACGCTATTCACTGTTTAGGCTTAGTCCTACGTATAACATTCATTTCATGTCAAGTATATTTTACCCTGCATGAGCCGAGTACTATAAACATGAAAAACCTGTTTTTTCGGAATGAAAAAAGGTTAAATTCAAAAAATTTATTGATCGCAAAATTTTGTCATAGTCAAATTTTTCTTACCCAAAGCTATATTTTTGGACGTTTCAATACACAAAAATGGCATGTAAGAAAATTCTACAAAAGCCCCCAATAAACAAAAAAACCTTTGACTCCAGCTCAGTCGACTCTTCAAGAAAATACTGTACCTGCTAATTCTAATAGTGCAAATAATGATGGGAATAATGATAAATTACCCCCACTATTACATGCTTTTCATTTTTTTCTTTCGGATGGTACTCAATAATGCGCAATCGATCACTAATAATTTTGTAAACCCTGTAGGCGATAATTTACCTAATGATACGATCATCGATAATACTCACACTCTTAATACGTCAAATAACCAGGAAAGTAGTTCTGAGTTGCACAATGCAGCCTCTGACATAGACAATAATAATAGCCCAAGACAAAATGCCAATAATAATCGCACTGAGTCTGGCATAACTAATGAACTTATTTTTGAAGCGCTGCAGGCTATGCATCAGCAGTTTTCTAACCTTTCTTTGCCCATAAAACAAGATAAACAAGAAAATTTGGATGAAATGTGTAAACTGCATGTGGAGTTAAGTAATCTACTTAAGCCGCAATCGGTTTCTAATTGCATCAAAATTAATCCGTCACAGCTCAAAAAGCACTCTATCAATAGCAAAAATTTTTCTGAATTCAATGCGCAGCATGCTGATTGCTCAGAAAATGTGCAATGCGCATCTTCTCTGCTGCCATCTAGCCACTATAGAATAAATTTTTGATAGCCCTCTGAGATTGTTTTGGAAAATTTTGCGCCTAATTTTTCGAATCGCATCAATTACCGGCCAAAATCATCTAATAACCCTCTGAATATGGGTTCGCAACCATCTCAAAATCCGGGTTATTCGGAACATATGTCCACAATTTTGCAGCCAACGGCACCAATTTTTCAAACGTTGTCATCTAAGCCGTTGCTGTCATTGAATTGTGCCTAATGCATTAAATTTGACATCGCAGCTGCTGGCGAATCCCCCGCCGCTGCAATATTTTCCGGTGAACGCCAAAATACCACCAAATAATTTTGTACCAAACTCTGCAAATATCGAAATTCCGCCTGATAACTCTATTTTGCATTCCTCTAATATAGAAATTCCACAGCAAGGATTCAACTTGTCTGGCATAAATAGCAAACCTAATAATCCGCAAAATGAATTGGCGCAATTACCCAAGTCATCCGCAAGGAGACATGATGTAAAATTTTCTGATGAAAGTTCAAGTGGCTATGATCGCTCACGTTGTCGTCACTTTCAGCGTCACAAAAGTAAATTGCATCACCACCGCCACCATCACAAATCGGATTCTTCGTCCGGTTCTTCGCATAGTAAGTCACATCTTGCAGATACTCTGAAACGTGGACCTTTCATGCAACAAATGCAAATTGCCATTGCAAATAAAAAATTTTTTAATGCGGATAAATCGGATATAATAAACAGCAGCCTAACAAATTGGTTAAAGCATATTATCTCTTGATTCATGAAGAATTTATAAAAGCGGATCCCTATCTTGAAATTGACTCTCATCATTTCAATCATGTGCTATATCATCAATTGAAAAAAGGTCTATTACCCGAAATATCAAAGAAGCATATCATTGCGCGCCAAAAGCATCAGCTGGCTGAATTTTTAGATAACACATTAAATGCTGAGTTTGCTAATAATGAATACACAAATAAAAAAGCGATTATGCCGTATGTATCGGTAACAGCCGCCCCTTCAGGAGGCGCAATACCCAAAGATACATTTTGCGCGTCTAACCAAAATGAGCCCAATCACTTGTGTCAGGAAACGTTTTATTGTTCATTGCTTGCGCCGAGAAACCTGAAAATTCCTCTTGTAAGTATTGCACCTTTTGCAAACGCACAGGTCATATCTACGAAGAATGTTTTACGCGTTCAGAGACAACAATAATCTAATAATAATTATTCTGACCATAATAGAAATAATTCTATGGCTCGCAATCACAGCCAGTAGCGTTCTTTTTTGCAGCAACATCGCTTGCCGTCAGCGTTTGAATTCACAAAACCGACAATATTCTCAATCTCAATTTTGTAACCCTAGCCAAAATCGCTTATCAAACTATGCAAATAATGATAATTGCTTCGACTCGAGGCAAGCACGTTCAAACTTTAAACAAAATTATAATGACTACCAACAAAATTTGTGTGCAAATTATCAAAATTCGCGTTATGATAATTGCTACTCAAATCACTTGTGACAAAATGCTTCTTATGTTCAGTTTCCTACCAAACAACGCGGAACATATTATAATTCGAGCTATCTGCACAGATAATGGTCCTAATCGCCCATACGTTACATATGCTGCAGATCGCCAACCCACCACAAATTCGCCCCTACCGCAATCAACCCTTACATCTCCCAATGATGTAAACACGGTTACTGCAAAAGGGCTAGAAATAAGCGTAGCGTTGTAATCTATTCGCATCGCAAGAATTTCTCAAAGAGTACGAGCGCTTACAGCATCGTGTCACAATTTACGAAAAAATAAATTCGCCTCCAATTAAAACCATTTATCCTAACATTCCGATAGTAAATCATGCTGGGACAAATTTGCCCATGATTCTCGTTAATATTCATGGCGTAGACATTCCCGCACTCATAGAAACGGGTTTGCAGGTCACTATGATGACCCCATCTGCATTCTTATACCTTGCTTCTAATTTACCGCCTAAACAAATCTTGCAAGTTGTTGATGGTGTAGGCGAAATTACCGCAGTTGTGCAATATAAAGTAAAAATGACCATCACTATTGCTGATCATTCAATCCCTACCATAGTATCCATTATAGACCATGTGCCGGAAGATATCCTATTGGGATTTGACTTTTGTGAATCCGCTTTAATGTGGGTTAATCCTATCAAGCGTTGTGCTTGCCTAAATGGCATAAAAATTAAATTATATCACCATCTGAAAAAATTCAATTTTGCATGAAAGCCAACACGACCACTTTTGGTGTTATGTGTCTGTCATGTTTTGCTGCCTGAGCCAGTAATTATACAACTTTGACACGAACTAATCACCCCAGGATATATCAGTCATGGTTCTTGCGATTTTGATATCGCTTTATTTGAAGCAAATTCCGAGTTCATGAAAAAAACATCACTTTTCGTTGCACCTTCTATAGTCAATGCATCACAACTCATACATCCTGTTCGCGTTTGTAACATCTCTAAAGCGCCAATTCGCATCGATTCTGGCGATATTATAGATTCTTTAACATCTGACGTTGAAGTTGTGTCTCATGTCGCAAATTTAGACAATAGGACACCGGGACTTTTTTCGTCAATAAATAAAGCATTGAACGGCTACCGCTGTAAATTCACAACAACAACAGCAAATTTGTGAACTTTGTTTAAAGTACGACTCTATTTTTGCCTTAAAAAATGAGTCTCTCGGCCGGACCCCTTTGGTGTCACGTCTAACTCCTTCTGGTAGCGTAGTCCTTAGATCAACAATATTTATGATTTAGATTTTATTGTTAAAAGTAAAACTTACAATTAATTGAGAAGTGACGTAACAAATAAGGTTCGAAAATTTTCGCCAACAGCCGGACTGGCTGCATGAGTATTGCCGAAAACGGTAAAGATTTGGTGAATGCGAAATAAGCGTTCTTGAGCTTGCAGTAAAATAGGGTGACTTTCTAAACAGGGCGTACGGAACTGAGCAATTTAGGCAATTTAATCTCATTTTTATAATTTTTCGGAGTCACGCGGTCTGGCGAGTCAGGGAATTAAGCTGGAGCTTAAGTCTGACGGGTTGGAGTAAATCAACTTTGTTTACTTTAGTTTTTTGCTATGTCTTGTATGAGGTCCGCATGTATTATACACAAGTTGTTTTGAACTTAGTTTTGTCCTTTTGAACTCTTTTAACCTCCCGCTTCCGCCATACTTTCTATGCGCTTTTTGGTCTCACCGCTTTTTGTATCAATTTCACTATAGAGCGTATCACTGCGTTTAAAGGTATTTATTGCATACCTGTGTGTTAAAGTTTTCCTATCTCTCAACATGTCAACTACGCTAATTGATACATTATTTTATTGCATTTCTGTTTATTGCTCGGATTTACACTGAGTTTACTCCTGAATTCCTAGCCGCTCTGTCTGACTTTCAAATTGGTTGAATCAAGTTCATTGTTGTGTCTGAAATCTCAGTTTTAATCCGCTTTTTGCCATCTTCATGTCCGCGATTCGAATATAGTTAAGTTGTTACTTTTCACCTTTGTACTTTTACCATATCATCTTTCACCACATTACCATGTCGGCTTCTTTGCGAACACAATATACATAAAATACAGTTATGCGTATTAAGACTCAAAACGATTTACAATAAAGTTATGGTTTCCACTTCTAATTAAGCGCGTTTAATTACAAAATTATGTAATTATTGAAATTAATTCAACGATTATATACAGAATAAGTCATTTGCGCTGACACTTACCCTCTTAGCTTTGATTGTCCTCAATCGAAACTGCATCGTATCTCGGTCGTAAATAATAATCATTCATTGGTGAATTATCATCTTGTATCTTTTCCTATACACGGTTTCCTAGTTCTCCTTGTTCATTCTGATTTGTCTAGATGTTTCGACCTGATGTTTGAATTTCGTCGTACAGTTTTTGGCTTAATGTCAGCAATTCTTCCATAAGTTCCATATATTGTGGCCGTTTATTATATCGTTTTGTTCTGTTGACGTGAAATGTTTGTGGCTGGCTTTTACCTACGTCTATTCTTATGTTCGGGTATTGTATTTTTATTAAACGATATGGCCCAGTATATGCTGGCATGAGTTTTTTATGAATCTTTTTTTAGTGCTTTCATTTTCTAAAAGGATTTGATCTCCCACTTCATATCTTATGTCTCTAGCTTTCATGTTATAAAATTTTTGGTAGCTTTCTTGAGCTTTTCCGATTTGCTGTTGGACTTTAGTCAGAGCTTCCGAAAAGTGCTTTTTAACTTCTTCTTCATAGGTTTCGATATCCAACAGATATTATAATTTAATACTGCATCTATATGCAGCTGGGGGTATCGTCCATACATTAAAAAGAAAGGACTAAACCCTGTACTTTCGTTATTGTGAATATTAGTAGCGAAAACAGCATATGGAAGATGCTCGTCCCAGTCCGATTCGTTTCTATTGATATACATACGAATTCTCGTTATTAGAGTTTGATTTGTTCTCTCTACCTCACCATTTGCCATTGGGTGATAAGACGTAGTGTAAAGTTGTTATGTTTTGAATAATTTAGTCGTTTCCCTCATGAGTTCGGAAGTAAACTCTGTTCCTCTATCCGAGTGTAGTATTTCTAGTCCCCCATGTCTGCAAACAATTTGAGTTACAAAAAGTTTGGCAATAGTTTGGGCAGTTATGTCTGTAGTTGCAAAAGCTTCCACATATTTGGTAAAGTAATCGATAAAGACAACAATAAATTTATTTCTCGACTCAGTAAGGTTTAGAGGTCCCACACAGTCTACAGCTACTCTTTCAAATGGTCCTTTAGCAGAAATAGGGTGGAGGCCTGCTATAACTTTTTGACGAGTAGGTCTATTTCTCTGACATGTATAGCAAGTATTGCAGTATTCAGTAACATGTCTATTCATACCTTTCTAGTAATATTTTCTTGCAATAAATTTCATTGTTTTTCGGACTCCAAAATGACCCGCTAACTCGTCATCATGATTTGCATAAATTACAACTTTTTTCAGTATGGTAGGTACTACTATTTTCTGCATTTTGTCATCAATTTTAAATAACATGTTATTTTGTACAATGCATTTTTCAGTGGAGGAATTCGGAAGAAATAATTTCCCCAAATCTGAATCCTGCTTTTGCAACGGGCCTATTCCTAACTCAAAATTAGTTGTCTCAACTGAGTCTCTATCTAAAATTGAGTTTACGCTAAAACGTAAATCTTTATTTGGGTTCTCTGCGGGTGGATTTTCACCACTTTCTATAATATTTTTGAACTCATCCTCGTTAATATCGAAAAATTTTTCTTCTATTAAGTTTGAAAGTCTGGACAAAGAGTCCGCATTTTGGTTTTTTAATTCTTTTCTTAGTTTAAGACATATTTTGGTTCCTGCTAAGGCCAAACCTCAGCGAGCGATTCTAGAAGAAGGATTACTCTTCCCTAAGATCGACTTGACAGCTATGTGATCTGTTTCTACTGTGACTTCATGTTGATACAGATAAGAACGAAAATGCTTAACAAATTCTACCACTGCAAGAGTTTCGAGTTCAGTCACTGCATAATTTTTCTCTGCATTCCTCAAACTGCGGCTAGCAAATAGCTCTAGGATGTTCTGAATTATCATCCTGAATTTAGGAAAGAACTGCTCCTATACCCGAATAAGAAGCGTCTGTTTGTAAAATGAATGGCCTTGTTAAATCTGGGTGACTAAGAATTGGCGCTTGGATCAGCCTTTTTTTAATTTTTCGAATGCCTCTTCTTGTCCGACTTTCCAAGCAAAACAGTATCCTTTTTTTAGCAATTTATTTAAAGGTTCGGCGATTTGTGAACAATCAGGAATAAATTTTCGATAGTAAGAAATTAAGCCTAAAAATGATTTATTTCTTTAAATTTAGTGAGCCGTGTCATGGTCTTAATAGCTTCAATCTTTTTTGGATCGGGAAGAATTCCTCTTCTAGAAATAATGTATCTTAGAATTATAGTCTCTTCATGTGAGAATTTGCATTTTGACAGCTTTAGCTTCATGTTGGCTTCATTCAGCCGTTCTAATAATGCTTTAAGTTTTTTCATCATTTCGTTGTGGTCGGGTGCAAAAATTAATATGTCATCTACGTAAACTAAGCAAATTTTCCATTGCAGACCCGATAAAATGATGTCCATAAGCCGTGAAAATGATGCCGGCGAATTGCATAGACCAGAAGGGAGAAAATTAAAATCATAAAGACCTATGGGTGTATTGGAAGCCGTCTTTTCCCTATCCTCCTCCTTAATTGGTATAGCATGATAAGCATTTGCTTGATCTAGAGTCGAAAAAGATCTCACGTCTTTGAGAGTGTCTGAAATATCATCGATGCCTGGTAAAGGATAAATATTTTTTTCTTTGTCACATCATTTATAGTGCGAAAGTCAATACACATTCTGTGTTTTCCATCCCTTTTTCTCACTAGAACTATGTTTGTGTACCAAGGAGTGATACTGGGTTGGATGATTCCCTTATTTTCTAGCATTTTTATTTCTTGAACGATAATCTCTTTCTCTCCGGGCAAAGTCCGAAACGGGTGATTTTTAATAGGCAGGCTGTGTCCCGTATTAATTTCATGAATCGTCAGATCCGTGCGTCCACAGTCATTGTCATCAAACGCATATAAATTGGGAAATTCAGCTAAAAGGTCTAGAATTTCTTGTCGATCTTTTATGTTTAAAGAGCGAGAAATATCTGTATCTTCTTCAATCCATTGTTTCATGTCCTTTTTGTCAAAATCCTGTATGTTTGTTCTCTCAATGTGATTATCATTGGCAAGATGCATATTAATTGTACCTATTTTCGCATTAGCGTACAAGTTTACGCGATGTGCATGAGGATTTAATATTTGTAGAGGAACAGTATTACTTTCTTGCACGGTACAGATGCAGTGTGCTAAATATACAGTATGTTCCATGTTTAACAAATTAGGCGAGAACACAACCTGATCTCCAGGGCGGTAATGTTTAGGAACTCGACCTTGGATTAACTGCACCGACCTCGCTTGTATGCAGTCGTCACTATTTATTATTACATTGCTCCGATTTTCAGGCGGGTTGTAATTCATCCCCTCGGTCTTTATGCATAATTCTCGAAATTTTAACGTAGAATTTTCCATGTGTAATTTAATTTTTTTGAATCTAGATAGAAAATTTGAGCCCAAAATTAATTCTCCAGAACACTGTTCTTGAATATGCACTAAATTGTTTCATTTAAGTCACCAGTGCTTACTGTAATGACAGCTGAGCCTAAAATTTCAATTTTTGTTCCATTAGCAGCAATGGGAGAAATCGAGCTTCCGTAAATTCGGAGATAAGGTAATTTTGTTGCTACCTCTAAGTCTAAAAGAGAATAAATAGCTCCAGAATCCACGAACGTAGATACCTGGACATACTGATCTATGAGTACAGTAATATGCGGTATTCGTTTATTGTTCGTATTTTCCTTTATAATGCATAGGCTTGTCGACGTTATATCCTTATTTCCTGACTTACTAGCGACTTTATTAGCTTTTGTTTCGCTGAGAGTTGTTATTTTTTCGTACTTAAGACGTTTAGCGACCATCTCCGTTAATGATTCATGCTTTCTTTTCCGAGATTCGGTGGGTTGAATGCGAGCATACGTAGGGGAAAATGTTTTTCGCATTATGTATAAGTAGGCAAAATAGGCAATTATAAAAAAAATTATTGCTATTAAAAGCAAATTGAATACAAGTTGAATTAGGCCTTTCAGTAATGCATTAAAACTAGTCGAAAAACTATTTTGCGCGTTGTTTATAAGTTTTTCAATATCGCTTACTGTCCCATGAATGACGGTTCTGATTCCTGTCCCAACTCCTGTCAATGCTTCTTTGACAACGCTGGGTTCCAGGGCTAGTTGGGATGTATATTCCAAAACTCTATGCAATGTTTTTTTCCAATTTTTCGGTCTGATGCAAATAATTCCGGAATAAGCCAAAAGTTGGCTCTCCTGCAGCTAGTTGATCATGAAAAACTGTGGGGGTATTGAATTGGGAATAAGCAAGGTTTCCTTTCCATTTTAATTCTAAAGCGCACTTTTGATACGTGAACTAGATCATTTTCCGTGATCCATTTGTCTCCATAACGAAATATTTCAATCTTTTTATGCAGACAATTCACGATCTTAGAAAAATGCACAAGATCTTCGCCCCCCCCCTGTAGGATAAACCAAATTTCTCCCTGATATTCAACTGGCATGTACTTATAACATGTATTATTGATTGTATGATCCATGCAAATTCGCGTAACATTCACTTTTTTGCAAGCCCATAGCGTTAAAACATCCCCGGTAAACTCCCCTACGATATCTCTTCGTTAAAAGAAAGCACGAGCACCTATGGTCGGGTCAGAGTATAAAAGCTGCCAAATAATATCAATATTTCCTTGAAATTGTCGGCAAAGTTCAGACCAAATTCTGCGAAAACTGGGAATTTCTTCTTGAAGAATTCGAATTTCGAGATAATTTAGTTTTAAATTTGAGGGATCAAGCGATAATTCTTTTGTTTTCAGAATTTTGGGTGAGGCAAGTTTATTTCCGGGTCTGGATCTCAAGTCGTGACTAGAACTGAAGATCACCAAAACTCCTAATTCTGTCATGTGCATGTGAAATTTCGGCGCATTTTGTATCTTATCTTTTATCCTAAATGCAGCCTGCAGTGCGTCCACTACCGCATATTTCTCGCTGAGCAGTGCGGTGGATGTAAATCGAGAGACAAATGGACAAATTACTTTAAACAAATCTCCCTGCCGCAGAAAAGTATTTTCCGCATTCTTACATCTTCCGTACGTGAGGCGGCAAACACTCACATCCCCCAGATCTGAAAGAGCAATCTGACCATCCCAGGTGGCTACTTGTCAGTCTTCTATAACGAAATTCGTGGTTGAAGAACAAAGATCTCAAACAACGATAAGAGTATTTTATTTCCAATTTTAAATTCGTTGTCAGAAATCCGTTTTTATCTTTTTTTAAATGATTCTCGTCGAATTCTAAGTTTTGGTAGGCATTTTTGCAAGCTTCGAAAGAAACTGGCTCACTTTTAGTTTTGTCAAGGGTACCCCAGGAGCCAAAGAATCCAGTATAGGTACAAATGATTCTCGAAATTTTTACACACTTTATGGCAAAAGAAGTGGCTGGTTCTTATCTTGGAACAAAAATTGTGATATTTTGTTCTTCTGGTGTTTTCCCCTTTTAAGATACACTGGACTAAACGGGGTATATCTACAGGATGACCACTTTGACTAGTACCGCAGATTTGAAAATCTTTATTTTGTGTTCCGACAGGTTTTGGAAAATTCGTAGCCAACAACAATATCAAAGTTAACTCGAACAATTTGACTTCGAAAAATTTGTAAGTCGGTTTTTGGCAACTTTAATATACGCATTTAAATAATAGTTCGTTTTAGCTAGACTTATATGAGTGACGCAATGCTTGACGATATTACGAAAAAGACATGTGCTATATATAATAATAGTCAAAGAAGTACGAAAATCTACGATGGTTAATAAAGTCAGGAAACAATCGATAATGGAATCGAAAATAATTTTAAGAATTTTAATTTTTAATTTTAATAATAATTTTAAATTTTTAATTTTAATAATAATTAATTCAATCTTTTTATGGTCATCGTCATTGTCATGGTCATTTTTATCATTGTCATTTTTATGTCATTGTCATTTTTATTTACGTTTTATTTATTTTTATTTTTATTCATTTATTTTTATTTTTATTTTTTATTATTTATTTATTTTGATTTCTATTTATTTATTTTTATTTATTTATTTTTATTTTTATCTATTTATTTTTTATTTATTCTTATTTATTTATTTTTATATTTATTTTTATTTATTTATTTTTATTTTACACAATAAAACCAAAGCAGAATGTAATAGTAGGGAACATGAACAGAAGGTATTTTGCTTGAATCTGAGCCTAATGTTCAATGGGGTGTGTTCACTCATTGTTGGCCGTATTTTCTGACTCGACCCGTTCCCCATCGTCCTCATTGGCAGTTAAAATCATTTTGGCCATTGTCTAACGAGTCTGGAATATAGGGATATTTTTTGAATCTCGTTGTTTTACATATATCTCCAGATCAAAAGCCAAAAATGTGCAGTTTCCTTTTACTCTTGTATCGTATCGTAAGATTTGATTCTTTGGTAAAGCAAAATACTGTTTTCTTCTGAATTTTTGATCCTCAATCCTAATCCAACAGGCTTTTACGGTCGATTTTGACTTATACAATATTTCCAGAGTTTTTTGATTGCATGCAAAAATGTATTAAGGGTAAACAATAGACAGTAATACACAATAAAACCAAAGCAGAATGTAATAGAAGGGAACATGAACAGAAGATATTTTGCTTGAATCTGAGCCTAAAAGATAAAGATTTGTAAGATTTGAATAAAAACAAATATTTGAAGAAATATTTTGAATGAACTTTTTGAAAATTTTCAAAGTGTAATACTGATGAAAGTTTAAAGTTCTCACCCGACATAAGCTCGTAGAAGTTCCCAGATTCCTAACATCGGTACATCCGCTTCTTTGTTTGGCTCCGGACTTTGTGGGGTGGACGGTATAATAATAGCTGGTGGCGGTAATATAGGTGGAGTTGGTGCCAGATAGCGATTTTGACCATGAACCGGACAGTAGATGCAGATGCATCTCTTTGGTGTAGTTTGGCGCGCGGGACTTCCTTCTGACGAACTAGACAGCCGTCGGCGCCAGCTGCCCATGGAGTAGCTGGTATTACAAAAGCGACGGTTATGAGAGTGACAATTGCGTCGGCATTGACGTCGGCGTTGACGTTCATTTTGGACTGCTAGAATATTTTGATCATCTGAGCTGACATGGAAAAGGTTATTTAACGGCCCTGCTGGAGGTATGGGACGGTCTGTGACCTCAAGTTCCGTATTTAGATCGTTTATTGGATTCATGGGAGGGTCTTGGCATGTCTGAGATTCATTTTTCAGACCCTCAGAAACATTCTCGTCATGTGAGTTGATTCCAACACCATCAGAATCCATACCACTCTTGCTGTCGAGACGGTAAATTCGACCGCACTCGTAACAGAAAAAACAATTTTCCGATCGCCATTTAACGTACTGTTCATTCAAAAAACGCTCCAAATTGACTTGCTCAAGCGCTTGATAATCGGTCGAGCTGTTGTTGTCATCAGTAGTGCCATTCTCACGCGACTCAAGCGTTTTTATGGAATTAAAAATATCCACTAGATTGACATGGCCATTTCCCACAATCCGTGGGATCAATACTTCATCCTCTGTATCAAAAAGTTCGGGATTTTCGGATTCTCTATTGTCAGCCATACAGTTTTCAACCAAAATATTATTATTTGTGGATGTCCGAAAATTTCTTCTGTTTAAACTTTGTATTGAAGGGTCGTATCTTTGAGTTCTGGACTGATTTTTCCTCCAATTACTCTGTGCATTACGATTTAAGCTGTTTGGTTCATGGGAGCTATTATTACAACGCCCAGAATTCCAGGGATTATTCCCGAAATTTGAAGTTCGTCCGAAATTCCGTCTATTCTGATAATTGTCAAAATTTAGATTTTGGCAAAATTTCTCCAATCAGAATTGTTATTGCAATTATTATGATTTAAACGATTTTGATTGCCATTATTATAACTAGAATAACTATTATTATTAGAACGGACAATCCGATTTCTACAGAAGTATAGATTAGTATTAAAATAATTAACAAAATTGCAACGCTGATCGCCGTAAAAATTCCCACAACGAAAACAGGCAGGTTGCGGATATTGTTCAGTATGGCGGTCAGCTCCAGCGCATTGCCGATTTTCTATCTGGCGGACGGCTTCAACGATGTTTCGGATTCCTTCGGGATTCATATTGGTGTCTGAATGCAAAACGGTTAGCTTATAGTCCGTTTTAAGTTCTTGAGCTGTAGGGTATTATTGGACATTTTCCCGAAAAACTTGCTGCTCCTTATAAATTGCTTTTTGGATAGCGTCCTTGAAAGTGTCGATTTCCTGATATTTTAAGCCTTCATAAATTTTAGGTAAAAGTCCTCTAACAAAAATCGGTTTTAGCATCTTTTCATGAATTTCCGATGCTACTTTAGGATAAGCTGCTTTTGCCAACTTTTTGAGCCTTTCGACAAATTCAAGAATGGACTCAGTCCTTTTTTGTTTTGCATCATAAATAAGCCCATGATAAATGTCGGAATCTCTACCTTCTGGGTATGCCTGATTTAGCTCCTCGATTATCTCGTCATACGTATATCCAGGGTGAGTTTTAAGGATGTCTGTCGAACTGGCTAGAGCTGTTCCAATAAAATGAGATTCTAAAAATGCGATTTTATAAAAATCTTCAGCTCCAGAGACACCTTGGAGTGTCATAAATTTTCTAAACTGTAGATACCAATCCGGAAAAGATTCTCCAAAGGATCCAGAAAATGATTTGGGTGGTCTTGTGCTCATAATAGCTCCCAAACGAAGATGAGGGTCCCCTTCTGTAGCTCGGTCAGCTCCCTGATTCAAAACCTCAGTAAGATTACTTAACTGTTGGTTAATAGGGTCACCAAATTCATTAAAAGCGTGTCTAAAAGCAAGAGCTAAATCTCGATCGTCATTTTGAATCAAAAATTTCCTGATTTCTGACCTTTTTACTTGAGGAAAAATATGCTGTTTTTCCCAACCAGTTTAGATATATTAACTTACGAGGTTCCAGGGTTACTTTCGGCTTGTGTAATTCTTTATCGTTTATGGATCTATTATTATGGGTCAAAAAAATCATCTACAACGACTACCATTAGCCAGAAATTCATTAGCGGCTCAGAAAAATGTTATTCTTGCACCAAAATTGTGGATGAAGATGATGTGAACGCTCTTCAATGTGAAATTTGCTCCACCTGGGCTCACCATACCTGCCTCGATGTCCCAGATAGTGTTGTTGCATATTTCAAATCATCAGTTTACTCGGACGCTTCATTCAGTATGCCTTTACTTTGTCCGAAATGTAAACCAATGTTGAAAAATTTTGCAGAAATGGGATCCCGTCTGACCGCCATAGAACAAACTTTCGAAGCTCGCCTTACGGCTTTAGAGAAAACACCAGCTACTTTCAACATGTCTCCATTATTTCAACGTGATGAATTTGAACGTGAAAGCAAACGCAAAAACGCTGTACTTTTTGGACTCGAACTGGCAACTGATAGGGCAAATGATATTGACTTGGTCAAACAGATCGTTTTGGAAACTAACTCCATAAAGATTAAGCCTGAAGATATAATTACAGTGTTTTGTGATGGTCCAGCGTATGAAATTTTGCAAAGTTTACTGTTCTAATATTAAATCTAAACTCGCGTTCATAAATGCTATAAATACCTTGCGTTATAGCGATGAATAATTTTCAAAATTACGTGCTCGTCCCGACTTATCCTTTTTACAGCGTAAACATGGCCGTGAATTGCGTGCTGAGTTACAAGTTCGTGTGGATGCAGGCGAAATTGGCCTATTTATCGATTATAAGTCCGAATGTATTAAAGCTGGTAATCGTAGGAATGCTACTAGATCCATTAATGTTTCAGGTTGAGACAGAAAGCCCCTGATCAGATGTTTATATTTCAAAGCTAGAAGTTTATGTAATAAAATACCGGAATTCCAGTTATTATTAAAAACATGTATCTATGACCTAATTCTCATCACTGAAACTTGGTGCAATAGTAGTATTCCTGATGCGCTATTACGTGATAAAAATTTTTCTTTGTATAGATGTGATCGAAAAAATGGCACTAGGGGTGGTGGAGTAATGTGTCTTGTACGTAAAACTATCCCTTGCACTTTGGTCAAGTCAAATTTTAACGACGACCTAGAATTAATATGTCTAGATTTAAGCATGAATAATGCTCCTATTTGTCGTGTTTGCTGTATGTATTCCCCTCCTTCTTACAGTAATGAACAAAAACTTAAACTTTTTAGTACTTTCGATTTTATTTGCACCAGGCTCCCCACTGTAATTTTTGGTGACTTTAACGAACCTACTATCGATTGGTCATACCCAAACCCAGACCAGCATGTATTTGTTGAATGTTCTTTTCGTAATGGTTTGGAGCAAGTGATTAACGTACCTACTCGAAATGATAATATTCTCGATCTTATTTTTACAAATAGCTCTGAAGTGATAAGCAGTTTTTCAGTTTTACCTTCATTTTCGAATAGTGATCAGAATTGCGTTGAATTAGAATTAAATTTTCAACTCTCAAACATCTCAGATCAAGAGCAAAAAAATTTTTATAAAGCAGATTATAAATCTATCATGGAATATTTAGAATTGCTCGACTGGTCACTTATTTTCTTAAATTGTATTACAATAAATGATTTTTGTTCCTCTTTTCATGGTATCCTAACAAATTTGATTGAGTGCTATGTTCCTCTAAAGGTGCCACTATAAACATAATACTTCATTGTCGCCGGATTTAAAACTTTTGTTGCGTAAGAAAGAGAAACTTTGGCAAAAGCTGAAAACAAACAAAACTTCTGATGTACGAATCGAGTATAATGAATGTTTGCGCATGATCAAAAAGACAGTCACTGATAAGAAGGTTAAAACTGAAACAGATTTGCTATTTAAAAATCCAAAAGCTTTTTTCAACTTCGTTAAAAAAAATCTCAGTCTTAAAACTGATATTCCTGAAGTAAGCTTCAATGGTTCTACGTCATCTGACGATGAATCCAAAGCTAGGTTATTTAATGAGTATTTCCTATCAGTTTTTAATGAAGACCTTACTGTACTTAGCAAGACGCCTGAAATAAATTCTTTTGTTCTAAAAAATATTGTTCTTACCGCTGTTGAAATAAGAATGACTTTGGAACAACTTAAGGCAAAACTTTCCCAAGGTCCTGACTGTTTACCTACTATTTTTCTTAAAACGTTAACCAATGTCATATGTTTCCCTTTGCTAACTATTTTCGAAGTTTCTTTTCGTTCTCACGCTTTACCCACTGATTGGTTAAAATCAAATGTTACAGCTATTCACAAAAAAGGATCTAAACAGCTCGCCAAAAATTATCGTCCCATTTCTCTTACTTGTGTTTGTTGTAAAGTTATGGAAACGATTATCAAACGTCAAATTATGGTTCACGTTGAAAATCACAAAATGTTGTCACCTTTACAATCTGGCTTTTGTTCTGGCAAATCTAGCTCCCTACAATTACAGAAGTGTACAAACGACTGAACCAAAAATTTGGATAATAAGATACCTACTGATATTATATACCTGGATTTTGCTAAAGCTTTGGACACTTTTTTCCCATAAAATGCTTCTCTTCAAATTACAAGAGTTAGGTATTACTGGAGATTTACTCAAATGGATTGTTGCTTTTCTGTCAAACCGCTCACAACGTGTTATTATAAATCAAATTTTCTCACCTTTTTGTGAAGTTACCAGCGGAGTTCCTCAAGGCTCTGTACTTGGCCCTCTCTTATTCCTGCTCTTTATTAACGATTTATCTCAAACTGTATCTACTGATGTTTCTTGTGTATTGTTCGCTGATGACCTTAAAATCTGTAAGGAAGTAACTTCTGTTGCCGATGCCCAAATTATTCAATCTGCACTAAATGAAATTATAAGCTGGTCTTTTACTTGGGGACTAGAACTTTCTGCACACAAATGTGTTATTCTCCATTTTGGTCAAAATAATCCTTGTTTTAATTACACTTTGAATGTGGTAAATTTGAAGAGCAGTATTTCTTGTCGCGATTTAGGAGTGTTAATATCAGCTGATGGTAAATTTTCACCACATATCAATCAACTTTTTAAAAATGCGTATCATAAAACTTGGCACCTTTTAAAAATTTTTGAGTCAAAAAATGTAAAGTTATTGGTTAGAGCTTTTACAACTTACGTTCGACCAACACCCAAATATTGTTATGTCATTTGGTCTCCTCATTTTATTCAAGATATTAATTTAATAGAGAAAGTTCAAAGACCGTATAAATAATGCTCCTTCTCCCCCTGTTACATTTTGCGATCAGCATAATTTTTAACTCTTTATTTTTTGTGTTTACATTTCTGCTTCATTTTCTTTGCGTTCGCCATTTCAAGATATATATCTTTTTGTTCTAGCTGCTTTCGTTTTATGTGACAAATAAAACTTACTTACGTACTTAAAAGAAATCAAAAAATAAATCTAAGAAGTTGCGATGAGCGTTCAAAATCGATTCCGGACTTCGAGTTCGAATAGACTGCAAAAGATTTTCGTGTGCTTGAAGAGTTTCGCCAAAATCTTCACCTGTTTCTAAATCTGAATTTTTGGGACATTCCTGCCTGCTCTCAGGTTCTATGGATAGTTCAGGTTGGGTATCCGTAATTTGAAGTGATGATTATTTTTAATTTGTTTTTAGCTTTCCTTCACACCAACAATCAAATAAATTCAAATAATAATATTTCTTTCGAATACTTCAAGAATTCAATAGAATCGGTACTAAGGATTTAATAAGGACTTTTGGGGCGAGCTGAAAAACGCTGGCCAAACGATTTCAGCAAGTAGGATTAATAACATGGCGCCGTCTTCTGACCGGAATCACGATAACAAGGTCAGGAAATAATATTAATATAATTTAATTTAATTCAAACTCAGCTCTATTCTAGAGGAGCAACTCTATTCAAAAGGACCCGAGTAAAAAAATAATCAATCAATTTAAACTTGGGCGATTCAAAAACTACAATACCTTTCCCTTTAAGAATATCTGCAGTATCCCCAAAATAAAATCAGCAATAAATTCTTTCCCTATCCTTTCACTACGCTAAAATCCAGAGAATATTCCACCCCTTCGACCTTCGAGAAACAGAAAAATGGTCCCAATTGCTGTCGTGATTCAACAAAATAACACATAAAATCTCTCAACTTCCAAATCGGTGTCTGAGGGAAGAAAATAAAGTTCAACTATCGGAAAGCAAGATTTAAATTTGGTAAACTTTGGAAAACCCGAAAAGCAAGTTCACAACTCTAGGCGGAAATCCGTTTGAAATTTTCTGGAATTCCCGAAAGGTGAGAATTCTTATCTATTTTTTTTTGTACTCACAAAGCGAAAATCCTTTTTTTCGGAATCCTTAATGGCGAATCCCACCGCTGTCACCAAATTATGTCACGTCTAACTCGTTTTGGTAGCGTAGTCCTTAGATCAACAATATTTATGATTTAGAGTTTATTGTTGAAAGTAAAACTTACAATTAATTGAGAAGTGACGTAACGAATAAGGTTCGAAAATTTTTGCCAACAGCCGGACTGGCTGCGTGAATATTGCCGAAAACGGTAAAGATTAGGTGAATGCGAAATAAGCGTTCTTGAGCTTGCAGTAAAATATGGAGACTTTCTAAACAGGGCGTACGGAACTGAGCAATTTAGGCAATTTAATCTCATTTTTATAGTTTTTTGGAGTCGCGCGGGCTGGCAAGTCAGGGAATTAAGCTGGAGCTTAAGTCTGGCGGATTGGAGTAAATCAACTTTGCTTACTTTAGTTTTTTTGCTATGTTTTGTATGAGGTCCGCATGTATTATACGCAAGTTGTTTTGAACTTAGTTTTGTCCTTTTGACCTCTTTTAACCTCCCTCTTCCGCCATACTTTCTATGCCCTTTTTGGTCTCACCGCTTTTTGTATCAATTTAACTATAGAGCGTATCATTGCGTTTAAAGGAATTTATTGCATACCAGTGTGCTAGACTTTTCCTATCTCTCAACATGTCGACTACGCTAATTGATACATTATTTTATTGAATTTCTGTTTATTGCTCGGATTTACACTGAGTTTACTCCTGAATTCCCAGCCGCTCTGTCTGACTTTTAAATCGGTTGAGTCAACTTCATTATTGTGTCTGAAATCTCAGTTTTAATCCGCTTTTTGCCATTTTCATGTCTGCGATTCAAATATAGCTAACTTATTACTTTTCACCTTTGTACTTTTACCGTATCATCTTTCTCTACATTACCATGTTGTCTTCTTTGCGAACGCGATATACATAAAATACACTATGCGTATTAAGACTTAAAACGATTTACAATAAAGTAATGGTTTCCACTTCTAATTTAGCGCGTTTAATTACGAAATTATGTAATTATTAAAATCAATTCAACGAATATATACAGAAAAAGTCGTTTGCGCTGACTCTCATGTTGCAAATTCAGACGATAGGACACCGGAACTTTTTTGTCAATAAATTAAGCGTTGAACGGCTCCGCCGTTAATTCGCAACAACAAGAGCAAATTCGTGAACTCTGTTCAAAATACGACTCTATTTTTGCCTTAAAAAATGAGCCTCTCGGCCGGACCCCTTGGTCAAACATCATATTGATACCGGGATAATCCGCCTGTTGTGGGAAAAACGTATTGGGTTAGACATTCTCGACAAAATTCTATGCAAAAATAATCAGTAAAATGCATGCAGATAAAATCATTCACTCACAACCAGTCCATGGGCTAGTCCCTTATTTCTCATAGGAAAAAAGGACGGTTCCCTAAGACCTGTCGTAGACTATCGCCAATTAAATAATGTAAGTAAAACGCAAGTATATCCTCTTCCTCAACTTGATGATTATTTTGATACATTAGGCTCAGCCGCATATTTTAGCACATTAGATATAAAATCCATATATTGGCAAATCCCACTCGATAATGAATCTCGCGGAAAAAACTGCGTTTATATGCCCTGTTGGCCATTATGAATTCGAAGTGCTATCTTTTGCTTTAAAAAAGGCGCCTGCAGATTTCCAGAGGCTAATGGAGCTAGTTCTTGCAGGTCTAAACTGGAAATCATGCCTTGTTTATATCGACAATATAATCATTTTCTCGCGCACATTTATAGAACATTTACAGGATCGCAAAAAATGTTTTCATTGCACTTCAAAACCCGAACTTACGGGTTAAACCTGATAAATGTCATCTTGCTCATGCCAAAGTAAAATTTCTTGGTCATGGCATAAGTTCGCTGGCATCGCTCCTAATATCTCTAAAGTAGCAGATTTTGTCGCATTTCCGTACCAAAAACTGTTCAATCGTTGCAAAGATTCCTTGGCATAGTCCAATGGTTTAAAAAATTCGTAAAAGACCTCGCTAAAATCGCTAAACCATTATTCCATCTGCTTCGCAAAGATGTCAAATTATGCTGGACGACCGAACACCAAACTGCTTTTGAGCTTCTCAAAAACATCATTTACCTCTCCTCCTATTTTGCAATTACCTAAATTTGACAAAGAGCACCTATTCATCTTAACAACTGATGCAAGTAATTATGCGTTAGGTGCTATTCAAACCAACAACATTTACCGTCAAAAAATCGCTTTATTCTTAACTACACTAGTCACATGCTGAATTCTGCCGAATGTAACTACGCTACTTCGGAAAAAGAAGCACTAGCAGTCGTGTGGGCCATCAAGCATTATTGACACTATCTATATGGTAAAAAATTTATTGTCGAAACTGATCATCAAGCCTTAACCTGGCTCATAAACGTAAATGACCCATTGAGCCGGCTACGCCGCTAGGGGTCTCAAATTACAGGAATACAAATATAAGATCGTGTATGTTTCTGGCGTGTATAAGTGTGCAGTGGATCTTTTATCACAGCATCCTAAATATGATCATGCTAAACAAAAATAGTAAAGTCGAGCGCAAAAATATCGTAAATATCACAAATTTGGACTCGGAAGACTCTAAATCTGGAGGACAAATTGGTCCCACCTGACCAACGCGCGATAATACTACTAATTTACCAGCTAATAATCATAATGCGCCTATCGGTCTGACAAATAATAAACCTACTTTTTGCGAACGCATTAAACTCTACGGATGCAGAAAAAGCTGAAATGCTAATGCCTGCACAATTACTTGCAGAGCAACGCAGCTGACATAAAAGTGCATAAAATTTGCATTGCATTAAATAATTTGACAACAAAAAAATATTGTGACGAATCTTTTCTCAAAACGATATTCTTTTTTGTCGTTTCCAATTTAAGCGTTTGCCTACCATTGTACATCAGCTAGTTATCCCAAAATCATTACGTCATTCCATTTTAACCGAAGTTTCATGATTCCATCTTTGGAGCTCATTTTTCATCGCATAAAATCTTACCCGCCATACAAATGCGTCATTTGTGGCCGCACATGGAAAATGATGTGATTGCATGGTGTAGGAATTGTGATGTTTGCTTGCAACACAAGGTCGCATTAAATTCTACATCTGCCCCATTTCAACCAATTGAAGTATCCGCGCCTTTCAAACTTATCACGTGTGATTGTTTGCATATTCCGCGATCATCCTCCGGTAACAACCAAATTGTCGTGTTCATGGATCAATTTACTAAATATGTAGAAGCTTTCGCTCTTTCTGACATTAAAGCAACAACCATTGCTAATCTTTCGTTGCGAGAAATAATCTTACGTTATGTAGTCCCTCAAACGATTTTCAATAGATCGGGGTTCAAATTTTACATCTGCCTTGATTTTGGAAGTTTTGAAATTATTAAACGTTCAAAAAAATCTTCACGACCCCATATCACCCCCAGTGTTATGGTCTTATTAAACGTTATAATCGAACCTTAATTGATGGTTTATCCAAATTAAGCGCAAGAAATGAGTATGATTGGGAGCAATATTTGCCATTTGCGTTGTTTGCGTATGCGCGACTCCACAGGCGTATTTCACCTTTTGAAATGCTATATAATCGCGAACCCGCATTTCCTCTGAATATATGACTCATAAACGATTTAACTATAAATCCGAATTTACCACCTATTGCGGAAAATATGTCATTGATTTAAAGCTGACATTGCAAGATCTGCATGAAATTGTGTCTATAAATCTGACTCAAGCGCAAAAACAGCAAAAATTGCAATATGACACAGCAGTCACTGCAAATAATTTCTCTATTTCCGATATCGTTCATCTCAATAACACATCAGTAATCCAACCTGATATTGGTTAATTATTACCTAAACGTGTAGGTCCATATAGAATTGTTGCGCTGCCAACGTCCACATATATGTCTATAATCTGTTAAGAGTGCATCTCGTTCATAAAAATAAGACTTCTCCCAGAGCCTAAACTACCTAATTTGAATTTAATTGCCGAAAAGTACGCATATGTCCCCGGCGATTTTGTCATGGTTAAGTCACCACATTGCATACTGGCTCCAGCTGTAATCATAAGTTTTTTGGACTTACCGGGCCTGGAAAGAAAATTACGGGACTGTGTGCCAGTTTGTTTATTAAATGACTCTAAAACCGCAAGCAGTACCATTATCTGACATTATCCCTTTTGCAGACCCGTGGCTGACGAAAGTGTCTTAGGCCAAGAGACTCTCCTGGTGTCAGCCGGTCAACAATTTTCTTACCAAGGACACAATCCCGCCAAATTAGATGAGTTTTGCACGGCAATGGAGGAAGCGGCTGTCGCACAACAGTTGAGCTTCCCAAATTTATCGCCGCAGAACAACATGAGCTTTTCAATGATATCGCTGCACTCAGCGTCCATACAAAGAAACATGATCATTGCAAAGCCCCATATCACAAAATACGTGAAAATGCCTACAAAATTCGTTGGCAAGACACTTTTGGGCGTTTGCCATCGGCTACGCTACGCGTGCCAATCGGCAACCTTCTCCTAACAGTGCTTGTCACAAACGAACAAAAATCGTTTGAGGCAATGCTGACGTTATTGCAACCATCTAACCTCATAAAAGGACATTTGTATTTGCTCTATGATTCCGAATTCGTGAATGATCATCACAATATATTAAGTTTTGGGACTGGGAAGCCCATATAAAACAATTTATGCCGATGTACAAGCATAAAAACGGACCTTTTGTCCATTACATTCAACTTGCCAGCCCATATGGCCATGTCTTTTGTTGGGATGTTTCATGTTTCCCAAAACCCCCTTTGGGCTGCAGCAGTTATCGGCAACATTCCTTGAAAATGTAAGGCTAGTGTGCCATGACCCAGGAAACAATTGGATCGCATACTTTCACAGATTTGGGCCCACATAAAAAGAAATTTTCTTCATTCCTGATGCCAAAATATGCCAAAACGCCTATTGACGAAACCCATTTTGCGCAACGTTTTATGACACGTTAGTCAAGGCCTAAATTTTCACGCCTTGTCATGTGATTGGGGCCAGATTGCATAAGCTAAAGCATCTGGCTGACTTTTTATTTGACATGTTTGTTGACAAAAACAAATTGGACTGTTTCGGCCAGGCATGGAGCCTGCCGCTCACCCACGCCATGCAAAATTATTTGCCGCTCAACCAGCTCATAACCATCAATGTGTTTATCTTGATGAAAGTGTGCTCGGCCAAAAACAAGATCACGCCATACGGCGAACCTTTGTGTTTTTTGTTCAAAGACGATGAAAAATTTGTTGAGCGGGGTCCATAGAAAAAGAAAGTCTGATGCCCCTTATCGGACGTACCACTGCACCTATAGCAACAGCTGGATCAGCAGCAGTCACAACTGTCAACCAGCTCAGCAGTTGTAGAAATTTTGTCAGACAAAGAGCTTGGGATGCCTGAAGACGTCCATCTAACATTTTCCGCGACTGACGTGGCCATCATCACAGCTACCGTTGTCACCATGACAACAGTGACAACATTGTTTCAATATGTGTGGGACGGCCCGTTGTTGTTGAAACCAAAGTTCCAGGTCGCTGCCAGCTCTTAGCTCGGCCCGGCCATAACTTTGGTAACGGAAACAACTGCGGCTTTGACAACCACACCCGCGCTGGTCACAATTTTGCAAATTACGTCAAAAATCAAAACTCCAATGGTAGGAGTCAAACAATCGTCAACCACTGTAAAACCGACGCTTCCAATATTGCAAACTGTTCCAATTATGATGTCCCTTCCAGTGTCGACTTTTGCCCAAATGCAAACAATTGCTACACAATTGTTAGCCACTACATTGCACGTGTTACTGGGTTACACGGACTTGTTTCCTATACCAACAAGCCATCCATTTGGGGCGAAAATAGCCCAATGCCGCCTCAGATGATGGACTTCACGGTCACTGAAATTATGACTTCGCTGCCGCAAACACAAGCTACGCTGCCGCCGCCTGTCGCGCCGCGTTGCCAATGCCATTTGTGCCACAACCCGGTGCCACATTTTTTGCAGTGCCTTCCACAGCCAAAGTGGCGCGTATATCGGATATAAATGTGCGCTTACAGGCACTAGGTAACCCACATATACCGTCGGATTTGGCTCAAGCACTATTGTCCTTTGCAGCTGTTGTTGAAGATATACCAGCTGACCCAACTGCGCAACAGCAGAACTCTGCTTGCTATACAGCATATTTTTTCCAACTGATCAAAGCATGTGCTTGCAATACTCCAAGCTATTTGGCTGTTGACAGTCTGCATAATTTGCGCGCGTAGCTTGGCCCTGCACAAGGACTTGGGATGTACAACAAATTGTTGGATGCGGTGCAACTTCACTACAACAACGTCTACACAATTTATTTGCATAATTTGTCCACCTCTTTTGCAGGGCAGATCACAGGCCAATGCTGCAATTCATCACGCAACCAAGCGTGTTTCAATGACTATACTATCCGGACAATTACTTTGTGTGAAATCGATTTTTTTATCACAACTGGAATAATTCTATACGAAGTTCCGATGGAGTTCTTGGTCAATCACCCATACTTCAAAATGCCAAACAACATAACGGACAGCCTAGCGCTGTAACATTCCATTTGAAGCGTTGCCGCATTGTGTCTGCCCAGCACCCAATCATATGACACTGCTACTAATCACGATGCACCGAATCTTTGATGTTTTCAAACATTTCCGCTAATTTCAAACCAAATACGCAGCAACATACCATTGTCTGCCTATCATATAGGAAGCGTCAGCTTCCTATATATATATATATATATATATATATATATATATATATATATATATATATATATATATATGTTTGACTTTTTAGGGGGTCCTATGTTTTGAACACCCCACAATTTTTTCGTTTATTTTGTTAATAAGTCGTTTGGGTTTGGTCGTATTTAAATGATTTTTTGTGTATAAATTCTACTAACCAGACCATATTGCCATATTTTTTTGTTTTTGTTTTTGATTAAAATTAAGAAATTTGACTTTTTCGCCACCTCCGCAAGGTTTTTGAAACCAGCTTAGGTCGTGCAACCTTAAAAATATATCAGTAGAAAGTGCAAAGCGTTCTTCGGAGGTAGGTTTTTTCTTTATTCTTTAAAGTTAAAATTGAGGATTTTATTGAGGTTTCTAAAAATCCTTTTTTTATTTTGTTATTTATTTCGAGGTTTCCAGCGATGAGTGGTGTTTTTCATCTTATTTTCGTATTCTTCATATCGATAACTATATTTCTGACGTTTAATTTTTTATTTTCGGCTTATTAATAATACAGAATTTGCATATGCAAATTTTATGAAGAATTACATTTATCTAACGTAAAAGACGGTTTAAGGTGTTGAATTTTATATGGTTTGATAGAACGTTGAAAATTACATAACGTTGTAGATTTTGAGTTTTTAATTCTTTCTTTTCAGTGCTCTATTGAACAAATCAAAGTGAGGATTTTATTGAGGTTTCTAAAAATCCTTTTTTTTATAATTCAAATTCTGTTATTTATTTCGAGTTTTACAGCAATGAGTGGTGTTTTTTATCTTATTTTTGTATTCTTCTTATTGGAAACTATATTTCTGACGTTTAATTTTTTATTTTCGGCTTATTAGAAATAAACAATTTGCATATGCAAATTTTACGAAGAATTACATTTTCCTTACGTATAAGACGGTTTAATGTGTTAAATTTTATATGGTTCGATAGAGCGTTGAAAATTATATAACGTCGTAGAATTTGAGTTTTTAATTCTTTCTTTTCAATGATTTATCGGACAAATTAAAAACGGAGAATTAAGAATTATTTCAGCGTAGCATTACGCATAGAGGCTGATTTAAGCAATTGTTTGCTTGATCAATTTTTTCGCATACGTTCGTGCGTATTATTTGGCATTGTCCAATTCTGCAATGTCCATTGCATTGTAATTGTAATTTGTCTGCGTTGTATGTAGTACAAAACGTTCGATCTCAACTTGGCGCCCGTCTAAACTTGGCGCCTTTTGAATTCTTGTGTGATCTTGGCGCCCATCTAAACTTGGCGCATATCTAAACTTGGCGCCTATGCAGGTCTCGATTGTGACTGAACTTGGCGCACGTCTGAACTTGGCCTATGTCTGAAATTGACGCAACTACGTTCTTTCCAATTTGAAAAACGATATTTGCGGATTGTTTTGTTCATTTGTTAATCCTAAATCGATTATTGAATTTTCGATGTCTGTGGGTTACCTACCTAGCTTTGCGTGTTGTGCGGGAAAAGTTTCATCTTTTTCATTTATGTAGACTCATTCAGATTATTATTATAAGGGTTCTTCCGCTCCTATATTTCTTTTTAAAATGAGCATTTACGTAGACTCATTCAGATTTTTATTATAAGGGTTTTTTCTACTTCTATATTTCTTTTTAAAATGAGTTTGTGTTAATTTATTGACTGAGAGCATTGTAACCGGTGAATATTTGCAAAATGCGTGTTATGAAATAGAGCATATCATTACAGATTAGTTTTATGCTGCAAAAGTAATAGTTGGCCATTGTATTTTCGTGGTATGTTATGAAGTTGTAGTATAATTTGTTGGACGGCTTTTTATGATGATTTGTTTTTTCGGCAGGAGCAACTATATTCGATAATTATTTTTTAATCTGTATGAAGACTTTTGCGCGTAAGACGCTGGAGGCTTGTTTTCACGTGGTAAAAACTATTCGCCGCCTTGCGCTGAGCAGGACGCTAAATTTGTACTCGGTACTTACAGATAAACAGGACTGTTGTAGAATCGTGTATTCGCGTCTCTAAAAATAATATTTTATTTAATTGGTCGGAGAATCGGGAATTTTGGAACCTATGAATAAGCTGTTTTATTGTTTGTCAGAGTTTCGAGACGGTTGGAGAATCGGGACAGTCGGAGAATCGGAACTATGGGATAAAAGGGACAGACCCAACGTAGAAACCTCATATGCATTTTCAAGACCAATCGGCCTTTTTAACCTGTTTGGCACCGAGGAAAAAATCAAATTCAGTCAGCGTGGCGCTGCAGAGTCGCACGTTATTTTAGCTATCCAATTTTTTCCGATCAAAAGGGCGTTTGTCCTTCTGGCAGATTCAAACTTATGAACGTAATTCGGCTTAAATTTAAGAAAATTTTCGAGCCTCTGCAATGGAATTTTTGAAAAAAATTGTAATTAATCGAAAAAAAATTTCGCCATACAATTGTATTCTAAATAAAAGTAGAGAATAAAAAAGTTGGAAAAAACTGTATTTTGCACTCTTTAGTCGAGGTTTTAAATGTATTTTTTCACTGTTTTTGGAAAATTCTGGTTGCGTTAACGACCATCTTATTACGAAACTCCTAGTTTGTTATTCATTCCATGTAATGATTGTTCCATCGCCACTCTTTGACACATGTAATTTTGACTGAATAATTCCTTACTATTTGTGCGTTTTGTGTTTTGAGTAGGAGGCATCTGTTGTGTACATGTTTTTGCACACTTCTGCAAATTTGATATACAATACATCACTTGCAGAACGTTTAGTTTATTCGCATAAGTACTTAATCTGCAATTGCTGAATATTATATCACAAAGCAGAGAAGTTTCATTGTGTACATAATGCTATAACGCTAGAACAATCGCTTAACTGTGCAACCATGCTCGCTTTAACATGTGAAGATAGACTATACCATTGTGGGCGTGATTATTATGATTGCTCATTTATTGACGCGTTTTTCTATTGGCCGACTAAAAAATTTGAATACTACATCTCACCAGTTTTTGCTATCACCCGACGATTTTTCGTTTCTATCAGTATTTCGCTCCGCTCCGATCGTTTATTATCAATTCGACTTTGGCGATCAATTCGATTAATTGGACTTTCGTTGGATTTTCTACGCGTCGTGCCAATTTGATTAATTGGGTTCGTTAGAGTTTCTACGCGTCGTCGTGCTATTCGTAATTCGATTATTGGGCTCTCGTTGAAGTTTCTGCGCGTCGTGCCGCCCTATTCCGCTCGACATATTGATAGGTGCGTATGTTATTTATGACTGCCCTCATTAAAAAGACTTTTCTCAATTAAAGCTAAATTGCTACATAATTCGTTGTCTCATTTTCTTAGCCTGTAAAATACTCAATTACAACAAAGTGATGCCCAATTTTTCCTAGGATCTAAAACATATAATTCAGCCCCAAATTGCTACCTAAATTGCTGCCCAAATTCCCATAGCCTTTAGGTACATAATTATCAGTGGACAACTCCCCAAGGCTAATCCATATCTCTGATCCCAATAGCCTTTAGTTACATAGTTGCAAGTAATTTCTCACAACTCCCTAAGGCTAATTAATTCCTGATTGCCATGGAACTCGAAGCTATTCAACCTAACCTGCAGGCAATTTATCACACAACGTGTTGGTCCTCAAGTTAATCCAAAAAGTTAACGTTACACATTCACGTAACCGGGTCGGTGTGGAAGCTAGTTTATTCAAGTACAATGTATGCTAAATATTTAAAAAATCGGCTAGGGGTGTGTGGCTATCATGTTCTACATCCACTTTGGGGGTCAAAATTTAGAAAGCGCATACTTCAAACTTGGTTAAATTCTTATATTTTCAATTGGCTGATTAGGTTTTTGGCAGTTTATATCTGAAAATTTTAAATCAGTTATCCTTTGTTATTATAATTCAATGAATTTTGACATTAGTTTATGATTAGTACATTTTTAATAGGTGTAGTGGCAAGCAGTGTTATGCAAATCATTATCACGTTATTAGTATAAGTAGTAAATACGTGAATGTGATAAATATAACTACCTGGTTTTTTTCACAATTTTGTTGTCGTGTCGACTATTGAAGATGCAAATTTTTATGTTGTGTATTTGATAAAACGTTCATTTTGAGATTTTTAAGTGTATTTATGTATATAACGTATGTCACACTTCCAGATGGTATCGGTCTCTTGGCTTTGTAAATTTCTGTATTTCGTAAAAGGTTCATTTTCAGATTTCTAGATTTCTACCTATCATAAAGGAAGCGTCAGTTTCCTATATATATATATGTTTGACATTCGGTTGGGTCCTATGTTTGACTGTGTCACTTTTACTTCGTTTGTTTTGTTAATAAGTCGTTGGGGTTTGATCGTATTTAAATGATTTTTTGTGTATAAATTCTGCTAACTGGACCATATTGCCATTTTTTTTGTTTTTGTCTAAAATTAAGAAATTTCATAGTTTTCATTTGGTCGTTAAGGTTTTTGAAACCAGGTTAGGTCGTACAACCTTAAAAAATATATTAGTGGTAAGAGCAAAGCTTTGTTCAAAAATTCATATAGAACGTTAAAAATTATATAACGTCGTAGAATTTGAGTTTTTTATTCTTTCTTTTCAATGCTTTATCTAACAAGTTAAAGTGAGGATTTTATTGAGGTTTCTAAAAATCCCTTTTTTTAATAATTCAAATTTTGTTATTTATTTCTAGTTTTACAGCGATGAGTGGTATTTTTTATCTTATTTTCGTATTCTTCTTATTGAAAACTATATTTCTGACGTTTAATTTTTTATTTTCGGCTCATTAGTAATACATAATTAGCATATGCAAGTTTTACGAAGAATTACATTTTTCTTATGTATAAGACGGTTTAATTTGTTCAATTTTATATGGTTTGATAGAACGTTGAAAATTTTATAACGTCGTAGAATTTGAGTATCTAAATCTTTTTTTTCAATGATTTATCTAACAAATTAAAAACGGAAAATTACGAATTATTTCAGCGTAGCATTACGGATAGACGCTAATTTAAGCAATTGTTTGCTTGATCGATTTTTTCGCATAGGTTTGTGCGGTCTTGTCTCACTAGACCCACCGTCCCGCTTGACCCACCGTCCCACTAGACCCACTTTTTCGTCTCGCTAGACCCACTGGAAGTCTGGCTAGACCCACCACGTGCATAATGAGGTGTCCCGCTAGACCCACCGCTTTGCGACCGTCCCGCCAGACCCACTGTCTCGGAAGACCCACCAGAGAAGAAAATTATGTATGCCTATAAGCAAAAACAGAAACGCTTGCAAAGTGTATCCATTCAAGTATATATGTTCAGTCAAATATTTAAATAATTAATTAAAAACTAATTACATTTAATTAAGTACCTAATGAATTTAATAAAAAAATTAATAAATTTTGTATATTATTGCATTATATTGTGTACATTACAAATTATAACATGCAAAGAAGATATGTGCGTGCGTGCGTGCATGTGTGTGGCAATGGTAAGTAACCAGCCATGGCCGATTATTTTTTAAAATAAATTTTTATTTTTCAAGTCAAGGGATACACTCTTGTCAAACACATTTCAGAGTGCATTTTTTTCTTTTTATCGTAATGGTATTGTACTCTTTGTATCCTCCGATCAGGGAATTTCCGCATACTAAGTAGGCAAACAGATTGAAGCGTTGGCACTGCATTCCGACAACAGTACAGATATGCACATATGAAAATGATGAAAACCATGTAGTCATTTCACGAAGACGGCTCAACAATAATCGGGCCGAACGGATGTTGCAAATTCTTATGAAAAAATCGAAAATGTAAATTAGATCATTGCCAATAAATCCGAATCTGTTTTTAAAAATAGGACTAAGGAGGGCTATTGTCCATGTGCTCAGTTTATTTCATCGCTTCAAAGACTATATAGAAATTTTGATTTCGAATTGAGCCATGAATTTCAGTCGCGCTAATTTAGTTTTAACTCGTTCCATGAAGTCAGCAATGTTAGTCTGTGAAGCTGATAATAACGAAACTTTTTGTATATTTCAAAAATCGTATATTAAATTTAATTGATTAGGTGGTTAATTAGATGTAATTAGTTTTTAATTAATTATTTATATATTTGACTAAACATATATACTTGAACTGATACACTTTGCAAGCGTTTCTGTTTTTGCTCATAAGCGTACATACTTTTCTTCCCTAGTGGGTCTTATTAGGCATTGTCCAGTTCTGCAATGTCCATTGTGTTGTAATTTGTCTGCGATGTATGTAGGATAATACGTTGGATCTCAAAGATCCCAAAATTCTATCTTTAGCACTTACCACACGAGACCTACAGGATTTGTACCTTGCCAATGTTGGTTCCAACTGTCCCGCTGTTATAATCATAGATGCACAGTACGACCGGTCTGGAGCAGGCACGTAGCTGGCCCTCCTATTTTGGGGGTACCAACACCAATTTTGGTGGGGTGGGGGTCTGAGCCAAATATAGCATAAAATAACATGTAAAAAGTCCTATTTTTCCGTTTTTTTTCTGAATTTTTGGGGGAGGGGTCCGGACCGTCCCCCCAGTTCCCCCCACAGCTATGTGCCTGGTCTGGAGAAGGAGTTTTGAGCCGAAAATGACCTCAAATCTTGTATGAATGTTAAAGTAGCGTAAAAAGTACGCTAATTTACATTTTCTGGCTATTTTGAAGTAGACTAGCGTGAAAGTTTTGATTTTCATTTAATTTTAACACTTAACTTACCTTTTTTCAGTATAACATTTTTCATTTTTTTCAGACAATCCTAACACTAATGGTAAGGCTGCTGGGATTAATGGTAGGGCTGTTGGGACGTTGCGGACGTTGGGGCTGTTCGGACGGTGGGCTGTTCGGACGGTGGGCTGTTGGAACGGTGGGGCTATGGGGATAGGTGGGGCTGTTGGGATTATTGGTGGGGCTGTTGGGACTGGTGGGGCTGTTGGGACGGGTGGGGTTCTTGGGATTTCGGTGGGGCTGTTTGGACTGGTGGGGCTGTTGAGACAACACCGCTAAATTTGTTCTCGGAATCTACAGAGAAACGGTACTTTCGGAGAATCGGGTATGCGCGTGTCTACAAATAAAATTTTATATAATTGGTCGGAGAATCGGGAATTTCGGGACCTACAAATAAGCTGTTTTACTGTTAGGCAGAGAATCGAGACGGTCGGAGAATTGGGGACAGTTTGAGAATCGGAACTATGGGATAAACGGGACAGACCCAACGTTTAAACCTCATACGCATTTGCAAGACCAATCGGCCTTTTTAACTTTTTCAGCACCGAGAAAAAATGCGCTGCAGAGTCGCACGTTATTTTAGCTATCCAATTCATCGATCAAAAGGGCGTTTATCTATCTGGCAGATTCAAACTTATGAACGTGATTCGGCTTAAATTTAAGAAAATTTCCGAGTCTCCTCAACGGATTTTTGGAAAAAAATTGGAATTAATCGAAAATAATTTTGCCGTACATTGTATTCTAAATAAAAGTAGTGAATTAAAAAATTCGAAAAAAACTTTATTTTGCACTTGTTAGTTGAAGTTTTAAATGGATTTTTTCACTGTTTTTGGAAAAATTCTGGGTATCTTACCGACCATCTTATTACGAAATTCCTAGATTCGTCATTCATTCCATGTAATGATTGTTCCATCGCCACTCTTTGACAAATGTAATTTATGACTGATTAATTTGTTTACTAATTGCGCGTTTTGTGTTTTGTGTTTTGTGTTTTGAGTAGGGGCATCTATTTTCGAATCAGTCATCCGTTGTTATTATAATTCAATGAAATTTGACATTAGTTTATAATCTTAGGTAGCTTGTTAGCGCGTACCTATAATATATTTGGGTACCCCCAACACCTGTGCACCCCCCTACAGCTATAACAGGACACTTCTGGAAGGTGCAGTTTTTTTTTAAAGAAAGATAATAAAAAGATTCGCTACCCGTGTTTTTTTGTTTTTCTTGAAACTCAAAATTGACTGTGTAAAGAAGGTGTAAAGTTTTTGTGTAACGTTATAACATAGGACAAATTTTGGGACCTTTTCACTGCGGCATGTGGACAACTGAGTATTGATGACTCGAAGGATTGAACAGAATAGGATAATAGAGGGATGAATTCTACAGATGACACTATTTTTGTTTGTTGAAATTCGCATTAGTTATCGAACGGCAGTGTAAAGAGTGCGAAAATCTGGGGGTGAAAAAGCACTTTTTGGTCGAGTTTTCAACCTTCCTATGTCCGATACTAACTCCAGTTATGATGTTTTTAAAATGTTTTCTGACAGAAATGTAGAGCGGATCAAGGGATACATTCTGCATATAAGCAAAGTCTTCTATGCTCTATGGTGAGTTAGATCCTGGGGTTTAAAGTTTACACTCTAGTGGATGGTGTGAAAAAACGGATTTCAACTAAGATTTCTCTGCCAAATTTTTCCGCTTATGAGTCAGTGCAAATCGAAGACAGCATTAATAAAGTGCCTCACAGGGGCTAAACATCGCAGCAAACCGCATTTAAAAAAACGCAATATTGAGTTATTTATGAGGGGTGTAAAGTTCGAAATCAGAGGTAAAAAATGGGCGAAAAAACACGTTTTTTCCGAAGTTTGATTGATAAATCATACCAAATAATTTTTGCAACAGAATTTTGGCACACAGGAATGTACTACGATTTAAAAGCTACAAATTGTACAAACCGAATTTCTTTAAACTCAATGGGGAGTTCGGTACGGAATTTTAAAGTTTACAGTGTTCTAAATGATGGAAAATAAGTTTTTGTTGCGTTTTTTGTTCGCCACTTTCTCCGTCCAGAAGTCGGGATAAGTCTAATAGAATAAAAATAAAGTGCTTTATATCGGGTGCATGTCAAAGCAAATTGTCTATACACTAATATTTAGCGAGTGCAAAGTCAAAAATTTGGAGTTTAAAATGCGTTTCTGTCTTGTTTTTTCTGCCTGCTTCTCCGGTTACGAGTCAGGGACACGTTTATCAAGTCTAGAAATGGACCAGGAACCAAATTTGATATGCCAGTCTGGCGCATATGTTTACACTCTACGGTGTTGTAAAGTAGTTTACACCAATTGTTAGTTTGCCCATAGAACATTATGTAGACTTAATTTTTTCATAAATATTAATCATAATATCGGAACAATATCAAAATTACGAATCTGACTAAAATCTTCTTTACACTAGGTGTTTACATGAAGTTTACACTACATATGTATTTATCTTCGTTTTTGAGCATTCCAGAAACCTAATTTTTTCTTGGAGTCTAGAAGTTTTCAAAGGATCAAATGTGAGACGTCACGTAGGCGCGTTTGTTTACATCCAACAGTGATGTAAAGTAGTTTACACTCATTGTTTATATGTCCTCAGGCCATTGTAATGACATAATTTTTTCATGAATGTTGATCATAATATCCGAGTAATTTTTTACACTGCATGTTAGCCTTTGTTCTAGAGCATTGCAAAAACCGAAATTTTTTCCTGAGATATAAAAATTTACAGGGAATGAAATATATACGTCAGTTGGGCGCGCTTGCTTACACTCAGCAGCATTGCAAAGTGGTTTAAACCTAATGTTTATTGTCTTTAAAACATTATGGAGACTCATTTTTCCATAAATGTTGAAAGAAATATCGGAGCAATATCAAAATTACGAATCCGACTAAAATATTCTTTACGCTATGTGTTTGTGTAAAGTTTACGTTCACGTGTTAACCTTAATTCGACAGACTTGCAGAGACTTTGTAACTGAAGTCAAGAAATTTTCAAGGATTCATATGTGAGACATCAATTAAGTGAGTTTTTTTACCCTCAAAAGTAATCTAAAGTGATTTAAAAATTATGTTCAAGTGTCCTTAGCTCATTGAAGAGATGTAATTTTGTCTTAAATGGGTTGCATTAAAGCTAAATCTTTCTTAGCCGTGTTTATAATATGTTTCACAAAATCTTGCACATGGAGAGCTATCGTTTAATTGATGTAAATTGCCTGCAAAACTGGTTTAAAATGAACCAGCAATCACTCTACTGTGCACAGAAGTCGACAAAGATTTGCAGCTTTATTGTAATCATGTACATTAATAAGCCGTAAACTGTTAGTATTCTCTACACCTAGTAGTTGTGTAAAGTTTGCACTATTCATTTGTTGTATACTACAAATTTATTTTAATACCAAATCAAAGCGTTAGTGTTCCTTACATTTGATATTTGCGTGAAGTTTTTGAATTTTTGCCGAAAAACTTTGCCTTCTAATTTACCAACATCCCGCCTTTTCCATTTTCTTGAAGTTTAAAATCTTTTATAATTCTCTTAATAATTTAATGGTAGGTTTTAACTTTAAGTTCCTCTTGGTTTACAACTCTCGCTTAGCAAGCTCATTTTTCAAAACTTTTTCATAGTGATCAGATTAGTCGCGTTTAGTTTGGAATTGGTGGACGGTCGTTATTTTATTACTCGGCTTAAATAAACCAAGTGACTATCTTTTGATTATTTTCTTTATCGCAAATTCAAACACCCAATTTTCAATTTGAAAATTGACCCAATTTTCAATTTGAAAATTGATCCAATTTTCAATTTGAAAATTGAAAATTGGGTGTTTTCAATTTCAAAAGTCACAACACATTGTGCTTGTGTATTGATTGAGTGAGGATTTGCAATGTGAATTCGTTGGTTAAATTTTTGTGCTTGATTATAAGTGAACTGCACATTAAGAAGAAATAACTTAATGCAGTTTTAATTTGAAAATGGATGGTGTCAATAAGGTTGTTTTGTTTAAAAAGGATAATGCTGATGTTAAGAACAATATTGTTTTCCGCGTTCTCGGACTGTTGTCATTATTGTGGCATGTTACTGATTGTGTTTACTGACTGATGTACTGAAATCACGCTAATTAAAAGTAGTGTACTAGAAAAGAAAAATGCTCCGATGGAACAAAAAAGATGAATATACTTGGAATTGTGGATTATTATTGATGTAAAAGGAGGGGACTAGGCAAAATCTACCTGAAGTCGGAAAATCTGCTAAAAATCACACTTTCTCTAAGCAACGCAAAAAATCGATGTATATTCTGCGGCCTCTAAAAAAGTGTATTTTTTAAATAATGTTCGAAGTTTCAGATAAGTGTGTATAAACGAAATCTATCAAGGTTACTTTTTTAAATTGCTGGCACCTGATTGATAGAAAACAAAGAGGTATTGTATTTAAAGTTGTTTTATTTTATGAGCATTATAGCAAGCAAAGCAGGAGCCGATTGATTAGTGCACACAATCGTTTCGGGCATGCTAGTTTATCTACATTAAGTCTGTTTCAAGTCAACTTACGCGTTTCCTACTGTTTTAAACCAACCATGTCTTCAATTGTCTTCGATGTTTGCTATTTCATTCAATTGGCTTGGAAGACTGTTAGTTTACTTAATATCATTTCTCATAGCTACTGCATAGCTAACGTGCTGCTGTTTCAATCATTGTTATGGTTGAATATTTATTTTAATCTGTTGGCCGCAGAATATACATCGATTTTTTGCGTTGCTTAGAGAAAGTGTGATTTTTAGCAGATTTTCCGACTTTAGGTAGATTTTTCCTAGTCCCCTCCTTTTACATCCATAATAATCTACAATTCCAAGTATATCCATCTTTTTTGTTCCATCGGAGCATTTTTCTTTGCTAGTTAGTACATGTTTCATAGGTGTAGTGGCAAGCAGTGTTATGCAAATCATTATCACGTTATTAGTATATGTAGTGAATACCTGGATGTTGTGATAAATATAACTACGGGTTCTTTTTTATAATTTTGTTGTCGACTATTAAACATGCAAATTTTTATGTTGTGTGACGTGTGTATTACGCATTTCCCGTTTTCAGTCGTTTGGTTTAACAAATACGATTTGAAGAATGACGAAACGCTACAGTTGCAAAGGAGATATTAAAGAAAGGAATGTGAAGAAGCGGACAGGAATGGAAAGACTACAAGTATTAATGAAAGAGTTGTGTATTTTGTTTGTATCTTGCTCATGATTTTGTTGTATCTGGCGGATTATTGCTTGAGCTTACGTTTATGGAGTAGTCATTTTAATACAAAAATTGGACATTCAAAAAATGAATAAAAAATATAAATTTTCAATTAGACAACGGTTCGAGTAAAATTTTCCCAAGCAAGTTTTATGAGTTACTGTAGCTAAATTATGTTATTAAGTAGACAATGATAGGAAATTTGTTATTGGCCAAAAGTGTAAGGTGAGTTTTTGAAGGTATTTTTCACTGTTTTGAAGAAAGTTAGGAAGACCTGCATGTAAGTAATACTGAAATTGTAACATTGTGTACAATATTTACGGATATTGCAAATTGAAGGAAGATGGGTGAAGGTATTTGAACATGAAATAAAAAGTATTGTTGCAGGACTGTTGATAATCTGTGATTTTTTTATGATAATGTTGAGTTTCACTGAATGGTATGTATTATTAAACAGTGATAAGTGTATTATTACAATAGGTTAATTATTCTATTTTTTTAAAAATTATTGTTTGAAATAGATGTATCAGAGGAAGAAAGCCGAAAAGATTGAACACAAACGAGAATTTGATCGTGTTCATGAAAGGAAAAGATCGGAGAAGAAAGTACGGAACGATATGAGTTGTAGTAAATCTATTGAAAATGGAAGGGAATCAGGGACGGAGAGCAATGATGGAATTTTGAAACTCGCTGAATATCAAGGAATTAGGATAGTAAGTTTAAATCTGAAGCTTAATAACTAGATATAAATAGACCGGTTTTTTTATTTGACAACACCTTAAAAATTCACAGAAAGCTTAATTGAAACAGACAGTTCTATTTATCAAATATTTTTATGTGTTCTGTTCCTTATAAGTCTCATGGTGTAGAGACTTTAACCCTCCTGTTACCAAGGGGTAACGCACCCTAGTACTACCAACGTCTAGATCGAAGATCTAGTCTCCAGGGAGGTAGCAAATTTCAATAAAAATACATGTTTTTGGTAACCGAGGATACGAGGATTTCAAAAATGTTATAAAATTTGCTCGAAACTAAAAACCTATTGAAAGAATTGCATTCAAACATTCAAAAAAGTCTTCAAAATGCGGTTTGCAACACACGTAATACATGTTGTAAATCAAGAAATGAAGCTTTTCTTAAGGAATTCAGGTTAGTAACTTTTCTTTTATTTCATAAAACATGTGTTTCAATGAGAAAAGAGGGTACTGAGAAGTTCACCAAATAAGGACTTCTGGTCTTACAGTAAACTGCAAAAAACAGGCGTATAGATCTCGGATCTAGACATTGGTAGAAGTAGGGTTAAATGGAATACAGAAAAGCGATAAGACTGATTGATATAATGTATGTTTAATAGAAATCATTAGAATATTAGAATAATGGAAGCTTTTGCATTATTAAAACTGCTTGCACGAAGCTAGTTTGCAGTTTCTACAAGAAAATATAAGGTAATTTTTTGAATTTTCGCTGGATATGCATTGATGTCTTGAAGGTTTTATTTTTGTCGGTAAATCTTTGTACGAGTAAATTGCAAAAAAAGTGTAATGAAAACTGCTCTAATCCAAAATAACTCTAAATTCCACACTTCTTTCGGCAACTCAAAATAGACTACCTCTCATGGAGCGATTAAAGTGACAAATCATCTCCGGCTGTGAAAACGGCTACTTCAAAAAACACTCATCACCCTGATTGACCCGATTTTGAATCTATTCACGTGCAACTAACCCAGCGCAAAACACTATAATTGATATTCACGTGATAACTAAAATATGGCACTACTCATCCCAAAACTTATACTTATGATAAAATCGGAAGCTTAAAATGACTAACGATTCTATTATCATCAATTAACTGGGCGTGGGCACCACCCTTCCTTTGATCTGCCGTTCTCCTAACTGGTATTTAAACCCGTATCCCTGACACAATTGGCCTCATTCGCTCCGGTATCGTTGCCTATACGTCTACCTATATCCGCCATTTACTCGACTGTTTGCGTCGTACGCACAAGTTGTTATAATTATATTATATACTTTGTCAGTCGCTGCTATATTACAATACTCGGTTACTTAGCCCCTTTGTTCTTTACAAAAGTGATGTCATGAATTTTTCTATACTTCGAACTTCAGAATCTCAGCCTCATTCAAAAAATCTACTATTCTGTTTCCGTTTAACTATTCATTAATTAATTTCACTTCATTATTGAATTTATTATCTTTAAGAAAAATGGTCGAATAAGCGTTGTTAGTTTCGATTTTCATGTGAGATTGAGGATAACCCTGTAATTGCCGAAGTATCTATGCAGCGAAATGTAAAAGTTAGTCTCTTGCAAGACATTCTTTGAAAATGCTGGAGTTATTGCTTGATGTAAAAGGAATACTTTTCTTGAATACGTTTTGTCCAAAATGTAATCCTAGTTGAAGATTATATTTTACTATTGGAAGTTTTTTCATTTTAATCAACTTAGCGCTTCTGCATTTATTGCTCAGTTATACAAGACATGCTATATAGATCGGAATTGGTGCAGTTCTTAACTTTATGCTGAAACGTGTTCAATTTTTGATAAAATATTTCTTGAAGCATGTCAGATGTGATGCAGCAAAGAGATATGCCTGGCGCTAATTTGATGAAAGCTTGATAAAAATTGTTAAAAGCTGCAGAGAAGTTAATTCAAGAACATTTCAAAAATAATCACACTAATACTATTGACAAGACAAATGTTTTTTTAAGATAAGTCAACTTGCTTCTCTTATGCTGTCTTTGAAAGGCCTGGCCGAGGCCCGGCGCTTTTTTAGCCGGGATCGGGATCGGGCCCACTAGACCCGGTCGGGACCAGGACCGGAACCGGGTGTCCGTTCGTTCCTTGCTTGTCCCCCCAGTCCTCCACAGCTAGGTGCCTGAGGAGACGTACATCGTGGACGAACTGCCACATTGGACAGGACGTCTACCTTTTGTTCATATATATTTAGTGAATGTTTTATATTTATATTTATAAATATGCATTTGTTGATAAAGGGCGGCATGGAGAAAATTGGTAGAAAAAGGCGAGGTGGTGCTGGAAGTGGGGATGCGGAGGGTGAAGGAGCTGATTCTGGCAATTTACCGCTTTCTATAATCACGCCGAAGGTATATTTAGCTAAGTAAATTTTACGCTTGAGATACATTTTTTCCAAAATGTTGTTTTTGAATAAGTTGTCTTGAACATGTGAGATTAGTATCCTGAGTAATCTGATAAATAGAATAACGTAAAAAAACAAATAACTACTCTGTTTGACTATATTACCTAGTGTAGAATGAAAAGTTTTATGATTAATCGATGAGTATGTTATACTTATGGGTTCTAGATCGTTTCAAGTTACCAAAATTGGAAAATTATTTGGAATTTTTGCACTTTACCGGAATTTTTTGTCTTTTCCTGAAAACAACTTTTTCTGCCATTTTAAAGGTCGCCGATTCCAAAAAAATCAATCGTTTTGCGCGGAAAATACTGTATCATGAAAATTTTTAACACAAAATATGGAAATCTTAATAACCATTCTTACGTCGATATAAGCATCTATACATCGACCTAAGCATATATACATCGACCTAAGCATGTATACATCGATCTAAGCATCTATACATTGATCTGAGCGGGAGCGACCTCGACCTAAGCAGTTTAAGGCACCTTTTCAGATTTACTAAGCCTAAGCGTAAGTATATTAGAAGCAAAAACTTAGATTTTCCTATATCTTATCAAGTAAAACCGAAAAAATATGAAAAAAATGAAAATTTTTTTAAAGTTTTTTTTTTTAAATTCCAAACAGAAAAAAATATAGTTTCCGCGCAAAATGATTGGTTTTTACGGAGTCACCGACCTTTAAAATGCCAGAAAAAGTTATTTAAACGAAAAAATAAAAAATTCCGGTAAAGTGCAAAATATCCAATTATTTATAATATATGAAAAATAATATAATATAATAATCTGAAAAATAATAATTATAGATAATTGATTCATTAATGAAATTGTGCACATATCAGGATTATTTCTAATTTTATTACAAAATAGTTTTGCAACTAATACGTATAGAATTAGTGATAATGGACAACCGTCTTATCTCTCTTTCAATTTGAAAAGAAGGAGATAAAAAACCATTAACTAAAATTGATGAACAAAGTTTCCTTTTTTATATATAGAATTTATGATAGTACGAAATCTTGAACGGAAAATTAAAATATTCTAAGGTTTTTTACCAAATAATTCCATTCTATCACATCAAAGGCTGATATCTGATCAACTGATAAAATCAAACGTGGAAATTTATTGTCGTTTACTACTAATATAGTCGAAAATATAGCACAAATGCTATATTTTCTCTTATATTCCTCGATGGAAGTGCGCATGTCTGATTATAATTAAGTAATTTAGGAGAAACTAACTTTATTCAATTATACAAAATTTTTGTAAAAATTTT
The DNA here is from genome assembly GCA_036768485.1 of Mermis nigrescens. NCBI lineage: Eukaryota > Metazoa > Nematoda > Enoplea > Mermithida > Mermithidae > Mermis > Mermis nigrescens. The sequence continues at coordinate 210,291 of JAVLUZ010000377.1, read as the reverse complement.
ATAATCAAGATTTAATAAAGTAATAAGTCTCCAATTGCTTAGTAAAGCAATATCACCTTGTGTGTGTGTGTGTGTGTGTGTGTGTGTGTGTGTGTGTGTGTGTGTGTGTGTGTGTGTGTGTGTGTGTTCGTTTCATGATCAAGCCCAACGTATGTTTAGTTGAATCATTTTTATGTTTGACGAATTTATTTATGATCTCGATGTTTTTTAAAATGTTTTTTTTCTGCGCTTCGCGGCTTATTTTTGCAAATTTTAAAGAAATTTATTGATTTTTTTCACAAATGCGCTTAAAGTAACAAGAAAGAAAGTTAAGTATGATATGTTCTTTTATTTTCTTTTTACTAAACAACAGTGCTTATGCATATTTTCTGGCGAGTGTTTCATAATATTTATGTTAATACATAATTTGAAGACGCGTGAGATGAATAAACGGGGTCAAGAAGGACAAGGTGATGCAGGAAGTGGTGATGATGTGGACGGCAAAGAAGAAGGACGTTCCGTCGTGACTTCTATGATGAAGGTACATATAGCAGAATCATGTCGCTTAAAAATTTTTCCTCAAACTTGATGGTCTATTTGGATAAGCTGTTTTGAATATTTGGCATGCGCACTTATAATTATGGTTATCTAGAAAGGTGTAAATAAGATAATTTTAATAGTTATGGAATGTGAGTATCTTTTATACAAATCACGAAAGAAAATAAAATATAATGGGGTTGTATTCCACCTCACCGACTCGCCCTATTTTTCGTAAAAATGAAAAATTGATCAGTGAGTGGAATCAAAATGGGTCTATGAGATTTTCTAACTTGTTTGTGGACCTACCGCTGCATTGCCAAATATTCCACCTTAATCTTTCGTAAAGATCAAAAATTCATCAAAGTGAAATCCAAATGGGCTTTTGAGACTTTTAAGTTGTTTTTTTCGATCTACTGCGGGTCTGCTGAACCAGAAGTTTGCTGCGCTCACTTCTGGTTTGTTCGCTTCGCTCACGGAGAAGGCCGTAAAATTCTCTACAAAACAAAAAAAAATTTCTGAAAATTGGATAAAAATTTAGAAAGTTATGAAGAAAATAAGAAAATGTGTTAAAATGCGCTAAAACGTTTTGTTAAGAATCAGCATGCTTTGAGGAAGATAAGAAAGCGCGGCTGCGCCGCGCTTTGTACTGATTCCAGCTACCTTGCTCACTGGGGTAATTACTATCAATTATACACGCTCACTTTGCTCAAATGGGGCGCTTTGCGCACCTATACGCGCTCACTCAGCTCGCAGGTGCGCTCCGCGCACCTATACGCGCTTGCTTCGCTCGCATGGTGTGCTCGCGCACCTACACACGCTCGCTTTGCTCGCCTGGTGCGCTCCGCGCACCTATACGTGCTTGCTTTGCTTGCATGGTGTGCTCCGCGCACCTACACGCGCTCGCTTTGCTCACATGGTGCGCACCGTGCACCTACACGCGTTTGCTTCACTCACATGGTGCGCTCCGCACACCTATATGCGCTTGATCTGCTCGCATGGTGCGCTTTGTGCACCTATACGCGCTTGCTCTGTTTGCATGGCGCGCTTCGCGCACCTACATGCGCTCGCTCCGTTTGCATGGTGCGCTTTGCGCACCTACACGCGCTCGCTTTGCTTACATGATGGGCTTTGTGCACCTATATGCGCTCAATTCGCTCACATAGTGCGCTTCACACACCTATACACGCTCGCTTCGCTCACATGGTTGCGCTCCACACACCTACACGCGCTCACTCCGCTCGCCTTGTGCGCTTTGCGCACCTATACACGCTTGATCTGCTCGCATGGTGCGCTTCTTGCACCTATACGCGCTCGCTCTGTTTGCATGGTGCGCTTTGTGCACCTATGTACATGTGCTCGCTCCATTTGCATGGTGCGCTTGCGCACCTACACGCGCTCGCTTTGCTTGCATGATGGGCTTCGTGCACCTATATGCGCTCAATGCACTCACATAGTGTGCTTCACACACCTATACATGCTCGCTCGCTCGCATGGTGCGCTCCGCGCACCTACACGTGCTCACTCTGCTCGCATTTTGCGCTTTGCGCACCTATACGCGCTTGCTCTGCTCGCATGATGCGCTTTGCGCACCTATATGCGCTTGCTCAGCTTGTATGGTGCACTCCGCGCACCTATATGCGCTTGCTTTGCTCGCATAGTGCGCTTTGTGCACTTGTAGGCACTCGCTTCGCTCGCAAGGTGCGCTTTGCGCACTTGTATGCACTTTCTTTGCTTGCATGGTGCTCTTTGCGCACCTGCATGCGCTTGCTTTGCTCGCATGGTGCTCTTTGTGCACCTATATGCGCTCGCTAGTATACATTATATACACTGAAGTTTCATATCTGTTACTATACATCACCCCCTGTCTAAATTCGTTTTGTAGACTTACCCTCGACCCACATAGGCGCTTGCAACAAAAATATTACTCTGGCTTCACTATTACCTTTGAAAAACGCAAGAACTACGTTCTAACCCTTCCGGGAGCACTTTCTTCGAAATTTTTTAAAATTTGGAAAAAATTCAAAAATTCACTGCTCCACCAATATTTATCCAATATGAACAAACTTTTTTCTGTTTATTAGCTTACTGCATGGGCTTTTGAAAAAAAATTTTAAAAAAATTCTGTCGCTACAGTAACCCCTTAAAAAACTGATTTTTTTACACAAAACTCTTAAGTCATAATGCTTAAGTTACACTCTTATCTCAGCTGTGCCACTACTTGGACGTTACTCAAAAGGGTCTTAGCTACTTATTAAAAAAAAGTTGAGGGGGTTTACCCGGACTTGAGAGAGTTACATCCCTGCATCAAAAAACATGGTGTCTTACTGTAGCCTATGTAGCTTACTGTAGATTCATGCTAGAGAAAAGTTTTTTGCACCAATCGATAGATCTTTTTGAAGCGCATCTAATGATGCTAATGAAAATGATCTAGCATTCGAAAAAACCTTTTTATTATGGTTTATTGAAAGTATCAATTTTTCATACTGTAAGAAATTCTATTTCTCGAGAAGTATCCTATTTAAACGCATGAGACTTAAATCGCTAGAATTCTTAGACAATACTCTTTTAGAAAATGAAGTATCCGAAAAAATGACGAGAATCTCGTCAAGATATCTAATGACAAACAATGCATTATTAAAATAAAACGTGTTATTACTGTAGCTTACTGTAGGTCAATGGAATCACAAAATTTTGAGCATCAATCGATAGATCTTTTTAAGGCGCATCTAATGATGCTAATAAAAGTGATTTTGCCTCATTAGAAACACTTTTACAGCTGTTTATAAAAAGTAGCAATTTTTCATACTGTAGATTACTGTAGAACACGAAGAAAACATCAAATCAAAAAAGTAAGGACATTTTCGGATTCAGCGTCAAATTTTAATTCTATTTATGTGCTTATTTGTTCAATACAATCAAAACGTTGACATGAAAAATGCTCATTTTTAAAAAACAGCAAAAAAATGGCACATTTAAGGCTACAGTAACCCGACATCAACAATTTATGAGCAAAGAAAGATATATATGATAGACGACCCGATTTAGAACCACATATGTAAAAATAAAAAAATTCTGTGCAGCCGTTTTTGAGAAAATTTGGAGAGAAAAAAGTGCTAGTTTCAGATTTCTTACTGTAGCTCGCGAACCAATGACTTTTATGAGACGGGAGTTGTTTCATTGGAAAGAGCGCAAAATTTTACCCAAGCCGATTTGTCTCCTTTGGAGATACAAATCCAGAAGATGGCGAGGCTCTAGGAGCAATGCCTGAGGAGCTACGGGCAAAAAAACGTTTTGGGCCAAAATTGGCTAAAATCTACAGTAATCCAGGGAGTGGTCGTAGAAAGTTTTAACCAACATTTTTGGAAGTTTCAGCCCCAATTACCCCTAGTACACCCTTTTTCATATTTTTAAAAAATCGCTAGAAAAATTTCCCTTCTACTTTCTTATTATAAGAAACCAGACTATGCGCTGCGCGCATAGTCTGGTTTGTTCGCTTTGCTCACGGAGAAGGCCGTAAAATTCTCTACAAAACAAAATTTTTTTTGTCAAAATTGGATGAAAATTGATAAAGTTATGAACAAAATGAGATTTTTGAAAAATTTACAGAGAAAAAATGCTCGCATAGTCTGGTTTGTTACCACGAGCTAAGGTTGTAGGCTACAGAACAAAAAAAATTTATGAAAATTGGTCAAGAATTGAGAAAGTTATGAAGAAAATAAGGAGACCCAATCCCTGAAGTAGCAAATAAATCAGTGTAGCCTATAGATAACGGTTTACTGTAACTGTATTCAGGTATTTACAATTGATGTTTAGGCGCTTGGTGCCCATTTCTCTGCTGGGTCGTAAACTATTTTGCAGTGCTTGATCATATTCCAAAATTAATTACTTTACAGTTTACTGAGGCACCTTCGACATCATGGACTGGAAACGGATGGGCTTACCCCCTTAGAAATGTTCCCACACCCCTATATATACTTATGAGTGTCATTAACCATTCATGTTTTAAGCTAGAACATTTGACAACTCAAAAAGTTGAAAGCGCGGCTGCGCCGCGCTTTGTACTGATTCCAGCCACCTGCTCAAAGGTGCAATCTTTTTGCTTTGCTTGTATGGTGCGCTTGCTTGCATAGTGCGCTTTGCACACCATGCACGCACTCACTTTGCTCATATGGTGCGCTTCACGCACCTATTTGCGCTCACTTTGCTTGCAACGTGCGCTTTGTGCACCAACACGCACTCACTTCACTCACATACTCAAAAACTTATCCCCTCCCTGAACTTAATTCAAGTACTATGCTTAATTTGTTCAAGAACTAAAAAAGGGCAAAGATGCAAAAATCGAAAATTCAAACTTTGACACTTACCTTTCAAAAACTTATCCCCTCCATGAACTTAATTCAAGTACTACGCTTAATTTGTATAATAACTAAAAAAAGCACAAAGATGCAAAAATCGAAAACTTAAACTTTGACACTTACCTTTCAAAAACTTATCCCCTCCCTGAACTTAATTCAAGTACTACGCTTAATTTGTTTAATAACTTAAAAAAGGGCAAAGATGCAAAAATCGAAAATTTAAACTTTGACACTTACTTTTCAAAAACTTATCCCCTCCCTGAACTTAATTTGAGTACTACGCTTAATTTCTTTTATAACTAAAAAAGGGCATGCTTGACTTTGCTGCACTTGCACAATGCACTTTGCACACCATGCAAGCCCTTGCTTGACTCTCAAGGTGTGGAACACCAAATACCCTTTTACTACTTCACACACCTTTACATGCTTGCTTGACTTGCATGGTGCGCAAAGCACACCATGTTTGTGCTCACTGCACTCACATGGAGTGTTCAGCGCACCATGTTGGTCAACTAAGGATTAATTATTCACATAACATATAACAAAACTAATTATTTAAAATCTAGCTTCAAAAAGCCATGACAGAGGTAAACTGAAAAATGCCTTACCCATACAAGTAACAGGGGGTGAGAAGGGGATTCCCAACCTGAAATTGATCTTCCCCCTTTCTCCCTCAATGCCAGGAAATTCTTAAAACTCTTCCGCAATTTTCAGAGCCATTACATTTTTGGCAGTTTTTGGGTGTTTAAGGAGGTCATTTACCCCTCCCCTTCTGAAAACAGCCATGATTACCCCCCAATTTCGAGCTATTACATGCATACATGTAACAGGAAGGATGGGGGATACTCCACACCCGAAGTCCGACATCCCTATCTAGTGCAGAGCCAGAAAATGTTTGACTACCCTATTGTTAGGAAAGAGTTAAAATTTGCCTACTTTCGGAACACGTTGAAAACCTAGGTTTTTATGAGAATCTGTATGAATAATCCGAGACTTTAATTATTTTAGGTTGGGTCTGCCCTGACCCTCTTATTGAGATCGTTTTATGGGCCTGGTAGATTATGTTGCACCATTACCTGAAAAGTCATAGATTTTGCAATTTGAATTCTGTTGCATAAAACTGGTATAATTCCAAAAAGTAGTAAAAGGAATATAAGTCTTCATCAATAAATATTACAACCTGAAAATGAAAAAAACATGAAAATACCTAAACAGTAAAAAGTGGGTTAGGCTTAGGCTATATTTCTTGCTAAAAATTTAATTCTTGCCTATTTTTGGAAAAAAATTGGAAGAATTACCCAAGATTTTAACCATTTCAAAAGAGTGGGCTTAGGCTTAGGCTATATTTCTTGCAAAAAATTGAATTCTTGCCTTTTTTGGAAACACACCCACCATCTAAAAAATTTAAACAAATGTAAATATTTATGCAGTAAAAAGTGGGGTTAAGCTTAGGCTTAGGCTTGATCCCTCAATTCTTGGAAAAAATGAATTCTTGCCTGTTTCTGGAAAAAATTGGAAAATTGTGAGAATTAGGTTTATAAAATACCTAGATAGCATCCAAGTTGAAAAAAACCAAAGTTCAAAGAGCCAATCTTCAAAAAACTTGTACACTGAGTTAACTTAGGGACATATTTGCCGAAAATTCTAGAATCCTCTTAATAAGAAAATAATTCGCTTTTGGAAACTCTCAGAAGATCGCCAAATTTAATCATCTGACCCAATGACAAAAAACCAAAAATCATAAATTTAAACTTTGCCATCTAGATTTCTTTCCTCTCAAAATTTAGGCCAAGCGCTGCGCTAAGTATACATAATCCCTTAAAGACAAAAAAATCACTTTTGATAACTTTCAGATCACCTAAAATCATTATTTGCTATTAGTAATGAATAAACCAAATTCGGGAATTCATGATGAAATTGATGGAAAGCAGGGCTGCGCCCTGCTTTACTTGAATTCTACTTATGCTTCGGACATAACAAACGTACTTTATTCTGTTCATTATTGCAGATTTTATTAAAAGCTTTCCTTGAAGCCAGCAATTTGAAAAAAATTGAGAAAGCTTGTGATTCATACAAATTCATGAAACTCAATAAAATGCAATCCAGCATGGCCTACAAATTCATTCATAGGACATGTTGTTCCTTTTGGAGTACAAAGAGCTCCATGTTACCCATTTAAAGACAGCATTATATTGCTGCTTCCATTTCCGGCGTCTAACCACTTTTCCATTTTCCATTTTTTGGCTTTACCCATTTTTCCATTTTCCATTTCCGGCTTTTACCCATTTTCCATTTCCAATTTCATTTAAGGATTTTACCCACACCCATAATTTACTAATCCGTTTTCACCCCTCCCCATCTCACTCTCATTGTGCATCCATGCCCTAAAGCCCGACCGAATCACAATAGCAGTCAGCCAATCAAGCAAAAGCTTGCATAAGAGAGGATTTACAGTAATCAGCTCTTTAATCAAAAATTGTAACTTGCAACAAAGATAAGATCAAATTATTCTAACAACACCTTAATTAATGTCATAAAATTTTTGTATTGTGCCTTCTCTGCTTCCTAATGTTTGCTTCATACTCTTAAATACATAAAGTTTAGTCAGCTACAGTAATCAGTCAATGGCAAAAGAGCATTATCATTACCCTCTTGTTACACTCTACTCTAAGGATGCTAAAAATTTAAAAATTCATAACTCTGCTAATAATGATTCAATTTGAACAAACTTTTTTTTTCAGTAGCCTACTTATATGTGCTTGCTTTGCGCACCTATACGTGCTTGCTTTGCTCGCATGGTGCACTCCGCACAACTACACGCGCTCGCTTCACTCGCATGGTGCGCTTACACGCTTGCTTTGCTCGCATGGTGCACTCAGCACACCTATACACGCTTGCTTTGCTCACATGGTGCGCTCCGCGCACCTATACGCGCTTGATCCGCTCGCATGTTGCGCTTTGTGCACCTATTTGCGCTTGCTCTGTTTGCATGGTGCGCTCGCGCACCTAAATGTGCTCGCTCGTTTGCATGGTGCGCTTTGCGCACCTACACGCGCTCGCTTTGCTTGCATGATGGGCTTGTGCACCTATATGCGCTCAATTTGCTCACATAGTGCGCTTCACACACCTATACACGCTTACTTCGCCCGCATGGTTGTGCTCCGCACACCTACACGCGCTCACTCCGCTCACATTGTGCGCTTTGCGCACCTATACGCGCTCGCTTTGCTCGCATGGTGCGCTCCGCGCACCTATACGCGCTTGCTTTGCTCACATGGTGCGCTCCGCGCACCTATATGCGCTTGATCCTCTCGCATGGTACGCTTTGTGCACCAATACACGCTCACTCTGTTCGCATGGTGCGCTTCGCGCACCTACATGCGCTCGCTCACTTTGCATGGTGCGCTTTGCGCACCTACACATGCTCGCTTTGCTTGCATGATGGGCTTTGAGCACCTATATGCGCTCGCTTTGCTCACATAGTGCGCTTTGCACACCTAAACACGCTCGCTTTGCTCCCCCTGTCTAAATTCGTTTTGTAGACTTACCCTCGACCCACATAGGCGCTCGCAACAAAAAATATTACTCTGGCATTACTATTACCTTTGAAAAACGCAAGAACTACGTTCTAACCCTTCCGGGAGCACTTTCTTCGAAATTTTTTAAAATTTGGAAAAAATTCAAAAATTCACTGCTCCACCAATATTTATCCAATGTGAACAAACTTTTTTTTGTTTATTAGCTTACTGCGTGGGCTTTTGAAAAAAAATTTTGAAAAAATTCTGTCGCTACAGTAACCCCTTAAAAAACTGATTTTTTTACACAAAACTCTTAAGTCATAATGCTTAAGTTACACTCTTATCCCAGCTGTGCCACTACTTGGACGTTACTCAGAAGGGTCTTAGCTACTTATTAAAAAAAGTTGAGGGGGTTTACCCGGACTTGAGAGAGTTACATCCCTGCATCAAAAAACATGGTGTCTTACTGTAGCTTATGTAGCTTACTGTAGATTCATGCTAGAGAAAAATTTTTTGCACCAATCGATAGATCTTTTTAAAGCGCATCTAATGATGCTAATGAAAATGATCTAGCATTCAAAGAAACCTTTTTATTATGGTTTATTGAAAGTATCAATTTTTTATACTGTAAGAAATTCTATTTCTCGAGAAGTATCCTATTTAAACGCATGAGACTTAAACCGCTAGAATCCTTAGACAATACTCTTTTAGAAAATGAAGTATCCAAAAAAATGACGAGAATCTCGTCAAGATATCTAATGACAAACAATGCATTATTAAAATAAAACGTGTTATTACTGTAGCTTACTGTAGGTCAATGGAATCACAAAGTTTTTAGCATCAGTCGATAGATCTTTTTAAGGCGCATCTAATGATGCTAATAAAAGTGATTTTGCTTCATTAGAAACACTTTTACAGCTGTTTATAAAAAGTAGCGATTTTTCATACTGTAGATTACTGTAGATCGCGAAAAAAACATCAAATCAAAAAAGTAAGGACATTTTCGGATTCAGCGTCAAATTTTGATTCTATTTATGTGCTTATTTGTTCAATACAATCAAAACGTTGACATGAAAAATGCTCATTTTTAAAAAACAGCAAAAAAATGGCACATTTGAGGCTACAGTAACCCGACATCAACAATTTATGAGCAAAGAAAGATATATATGATAGACGACCCGATTTAGAACCACATATGTAAAAATAAAAAAATTCTGTGCAGCCGTTTTTGAGAAAATTTGGAGAGAAAAAAGTGCTAGTTTTAGATTTCTTACTGTAGCTCGCGAACCAATGACTTTTATGAGACGAGACTTGTTTCATTGGAAAGAGCGCAAAATTTTACCCAAGCCGATTTGTCTCCTTTGGAGAAACAAATCCAGAAGATGGCGAGGCTCTAGGAGCAATGCCTGAGGAGCTACGGGCAAAAAAACGTTTTGGGCCAAAATTGGCTAAAATCTACAGTAATCCAGGGAGTGGTCGTAGAAAGTTTTTACTAACATTTTTGGAAGTTTCAGCCCCAATTACCCCTAGTACACCCTTTTTCATATTTTTAAAAAATCGCTAGAAAAATTTCCCTTCTACTTTCTTATTATAAGAACCTCCCACCTGACCGACTCGCCTTATTTTTTTTTGTAAAAATGCAGAAATGATAAGTGAATGGAATCTAAATGGGTATGTGAGATTTTTAAATTGTTTATGGACCTACTGTTGCACTGCCGACGATCCCACCTGGCTGACTCGCCTTACTTTTTTTGTAAAAATGAAAAATTCATCAGTGAGTGAAATTAAAAGGGTCTATGAGAATTTATAATTGTGTTTTTGAACAACCACTGCACTAACGACTATCCCACCTGCTCGACTCTTCATATTTCTTTGTAAAGATGAAACTTTGATCAACGAGTGGAATCCAAATGGGCCTATGAGATTATTGAATTGTTTATAGACCTACCGTTGTACTACCGATTATCCCACCTGGCCGACTGGCTCTGATTTTCGTAAATGTGAAAAACTAATTAGCATTTGTATTTCCAAAATTTTTGAGGGACTTGTTCTCCGAGTCCTTCCACAGCTAGGTGCCTGTGGAGACGGACATTGTGAGCGGACTGTCACGTTGGACCGGACGGCTAGTTTTCTAATAGAAAATGCTATTTTTGGCACTTTTTGTGATCTGGCGACATCCAGAAGGGGTCAGAATTTTTGGAAGTCAACTCATGTATTTGCGTATGGTTTTTTGTAGATTTATTTATTTTTTAAGTATCCAACGTTTTTAGGTCACTTCGCCAATCGCCCCGCCGCGAAGCCTGGATAGTTGGGAAATATCGTGATGGAAGTTTGGTGCATTGCAGAATTTTGCGAATGTTTTGAGGAAAGGAACGGTTCATAAATCGTCTGACCAACGAATGAATGAAAGGATTCTTCGCATTGAGCAAAATATGACCCGTTACTTTAAAATAAGAAGTGCCGCAATAAAAGTTATGTTTTCGTACGTAAATAGTATTTGGAATATCGTGGAACGTATTGATAATCTTTGTGATGCATTTGATGTTAACGAGAAAGTTTATTCCACGTTCTTGTATGAATGTCATTCTAAGAATGCTTATCATACAGCTTTTTCCGAACCATTTGGTTTCGATTATTCGAATAAATTTTATACCGAGGTTTTTTCTGGAGAATTGTATTGTAATGGTATAATCGTCTCTTCTAGTAACAATGATTTTAGTTCGCGTTGATAGTTCTTTTTTTCGCGCCGGTTTAGATAATAATTGTATTTGTTTAAAAGCGGATATTACTTCGTTACCTAGTATTTTACCTAGTACAAATTATAGTGGGGACAATAATTATAGTTTTAAACCTAGTACAAATATTAGTTCGAAACCTAGTACAAGTTATAGTTTGGAACCTAATGCAAGTGATAGTTTGGATATTGCTTGTAGTTTAGGTGATTCTAGTTTTAATGTTTCTAGTGGCGGGAAGATCGATGTTCGAATCAAGATGCGTAGTGTAGAGAATGGTATTTTGGGGAAAAGGTGGAATGATCTGGTTTTGTGTTCTGCTACCAATATTTCCAAAACGTCCGGTTGGAATTTACAATGCAAGAAGCGGAAAGTTAGTACAAAATTGGAGAAAATAAAGGAATTCCTTGATCTGAACATTGAAAAATCTGATGATGAATATGATGCCGATGTCAATCTTTGGAAGCGTGGAAAACGCAGATTTTGCAATGCTGATTGTACGTTTCCAAATCATTGGGCCCTAAGGTTGTATTGTTTGTTAAAAAGTGATGTGACGAAAATCTGAAAATTTCATGATATTCGACGTATTTTGAATCATTGGGAAGGTTGTAGTTGTTCTGACAGATTGAAAAATGGAATGTATTTTAGGCAATAAGTGCAGCAATGTTTTGAAACTATTGAAAAGTGTGGCATGTCATTTCCCCGTTGTTTGTAATGTTCTTCGGTATGTGTATTGTTTAAGAAAATGTATGCGTTGGTTTTTTGAGACTGAACGGAGTGGTTTTGAGGGCAACTATCATTTATTTTGTAGTCTTATCAATACAAATTTTAAAAATTTACCAAAATCTGCAAAACTTGACATTTCTGAAGATTATAGAAACCGAGTGAATTGGATATATATGTTATGAAGAATTTTTGTCATTTATACCAAAAGCTTTTATCTGTGGTAAACGATTTTCACGATAAAGTTTGTGATGTTTGTAGGATGTGGTGTAAAGAAAGTGTAACGTTTGATAATTGGGAAGATATACCTGGTAATGATTTTCCTAATAGTGCTCTTTGTATAAATGATTTGAAGGTAACTTGCACTTTGCCTATTGTGATGTGCAAGATACGGTGTTTGAAAGATTTCAAGGAAGGTGCTTTACCTTTGTTTTCTAAAATGAATAATATGTGGATTGATTAAGTTTCTTCAGAAATTGGTTGTTTAAACATATTTGAAAAATTGCTAATCAAGCAAGCTAGTTCTATGATGCACATTGTTAAATTAAAACCGTTACACTTTAAAAATAGTCCTAATAATCTCAGTGCATTGAAAGGATTGGCTATCCATTTACCGTTACAACTTAAAGAGTAACATCTTTATGTTCGTTCCAAGTTACCTTCGAATAAGTTTCTGAATATAATAGTGGAAAGTTGCCCAACTGATAAAAAAATTGTGTATAGGGCTATTGTTAATTTACCAAAGGCGTATAATGCTTTAAAATGGCTGCGACAAAACAACCATTTGTACAGTGAGAAACTTGTCGATTTTTTACCTGAAAGTATTTTGAAACAAAAGTATATAGTACTTCTGAATGCCCTAATTTTTACACCTGAGATCAAAGATGTGATAGGCATTAAGCACAGATAAATGTAGGTTTGGGGGTTTACCCGTGGTATCTGACTGACCCACATACTACTACTACTGGCAGACAGTGAGTCACTTCTTTCTTTTCACAAGTACCAGAACCCTGTTCTGTGCGCCTGTACAACGTATAGTCGCAACAGTAATTGATTTTTTCAAACTGTTCTATTTTTTCCTTAGCTTAGACTTAGATTAACTTGGTTGCTAGTAGTAGAACTCCCGTTTAGATCGGTATCACTGCCGCTAACTCAGGTCGATATACAGGCATTATTTTGGGCCGCACGACGTAAGGTTTACAATCCTTTTCTTTTATTCAATTACAATAAAACTTGAATGGGTCTAAATGTATTTCACGTCAAACCTGCATTTTGGATTACATGCTTTATTACATACTTTATCTTTTTTCTCCTGACACGGGTCCACTACTTTCGCATCCAACAATAATGGAAATGTGGCAAAAATCCATTTCAAATTTAGACCTCGGGGTAGCATCTCCGCCATTGAAAATCACCCAACGCAACATATACATGAGTATCAATCAGTGAAATGACAAACAATCTCTTAAACCAAGATAGTCAAAAGTTGGGCACTAGTGGAAAAATGCTCGAAGAGCACTAAAAGTTATATGTTTGCGTTTGTTGGAAGAGTCAAAAGTGGAATACAAGCAGTATTTAGTAACATTAATGCGACAAACAATATCAAAATTCACCAATAAAAATGTACGCAATTCACCCAAAATTAAACATATCTCCGCCTTTTTTCATGATGTGATTTAAGCTGCTTAGCTCTTTAGCGACTTACAATAAATAAAAAGAAGAGCTTTTTGGAGCCAAAATGAGCTGAAAAACTGGTATAAGCGCTAAAATAGAGTTTAAAAAGTACTTTATCACGCACTTTCTCGTCATTTAAGGCACTGAAAAAAATCTTAATCTTTCATCCATTTTGGGCCTTTATTTTGCCTCATTTTCTGTAAAGAAATGTCCGATTTTTTCATTGGTCCCCAAAATCCTCATCGGATGATATAACTCTAAAGGTTAGGGTGGTTGTACAATAAATATTAAGCAAAAACAAAAAAGTTTTTTAAGGTATGGACTATACTTGTATATGTTTGGACCATATTTGACTAAACACAGTTTTCTGTTGTAAAAATGCCCAAATCCATCTTGGTTATTCTTGACTATACATTCTCGATTTTACCTCTTATTCGTTAACCTGACAAAAAGTTTTTGTAGGGTCAAAAAGTTTCCAACGTCATGTGTATTGATGATTCATATAGGAAAAACGAATGACAGAGATTTGAATGAATATTTAGTTTGTTTAATGCTTTGGTTCGAATGACTATTCAAGATTTGCTCAGTCATTTCAAATCAGTTGTTAATAGTAATTTTTAAACAACATTAAGTGCTTTTTGCATCTAAATGAGTGCTGTTCTTTACAGGTTTTATGCAGAAAATAAAATTTTTTCAAGAAACAAGAATAGACTCCCATACTCTATGTGCCTAATTGTGTATGTAACTTTAATTGGTATCTTATCGTTCCTAAATTGTTTTATCATGTCTGTTTGAGAAGAATTTATAGAATTATGTTTTTCAGGATTGTGCCCATCTATGGTCGGGATCCCGAGAATTCGGCAAATCCTCCTTCCAAAAAAATCGATAGAACCCCCCAAAAATGAATTTTGCTGCTATTTTGTGGTTTCCGAATGAAATTTAACTCTATAGTTAATAACTCTCAGGGGTTAAATTAACGCCCAAGGGTTAAGTATTTCATACATTCAATGTGTCCACACATTCGTGTACCTATGCATGGCATTTGTAGGTATAGCCGGTTGCAATTTTGCATTGCACACAACTAATCAATATTTCAAAACATCTGAATAATCTCAGAATGCGCAAGCATACCTCGCATTTATTACTATTGGAATTGTACTTGAAACGAACGTATTGAGTTCGACCTACTTTATGTACTTCATAATGTTCAGTTAGTAACGGGGGATTTTTGTAGGGAGAGGTGGTCCGTACTCTAAGTTTTCCACAAGAGTCATAAATAAAAAACCCATGGACTCACTTGCAAACTAACGCTTCTTTGCTGTTTTATCCTATGAATTTTCAGACAACATGTTTAGTTATATAGAAATTTTGCAAGAAATTTTACAAGTTCAAACAATTTTGTGCAAAAAATGTTTAAATTTCTTTAATTTTAGCTAAAACTTGGTGCGATGCAAAGCCCCGAAAAATTCGTTGAATTTCAACAGAAAGACGTTTTAAGACTCGAATTATTCGTTATATTCTGTTACCTTTGAGCATTTAGTGTATAATACAATTTTTTAGAATAGCGTGCTAAAAAATAGAAGAAAATTACAAAATATGGCTCAATCAAAAAGTGAATGAATGTAAGAAATGCTTGTATTGGTGTTAAATATATGGAATTATGACAGTTGACGACCAGAAATTGTTGCACAATAAATATCCATTCTTTATTTCGCCACCAGTGGGAGGGGCAGCCGCGACACCCAGTAGCTCCCTCTTGAATGTGCCACTGCATATATTCAAGAATGGAATCAAACTCAAAATAAAAATAAAAAATCGACGATTTTCTGATTTTGACAGTGTTATTAAAAACATCGAAAATTGTGAAATCTGCATTTCATTTTACATCAAATATGTTACGAATTGAATTCACTTTTCTCACAGCACAAAATTTAAACCTACTTAGAATTCTTATACTCATACAATACTAAACCATGAAAGACCAAACAGTTTGCAAAAATAATCCTGATCTGTATCAGAGTTAATTTTTACAAAATAAAATGAAAAAAGTTAACCCTTATCGATTTAACCCTTTCATTCAGGAAGCGGATATAAGTATAATATACAATTCACTTAACCCTCAAGGGTTAAATTCACCCTGGAGTTAAATTAACCGCCCAGATCTATGATTTCTCGACTTCTGTGACGATTGCAGTATTGTCCACTATAAATATGTCAATGTTCAATTTTGTCTTCTTATAGATTGTTGTGTTGGAATGTGGGTTTTATTCGCTTAACAGAGGCTAGTGGCAAAGTTAATTTATCTTTACTTGATTAGCAAGAATTTTCAGCTTTGCGAGCAGGATCATGCTTAATACCAGCTAAGAGTGTAATTAAATGATTAGTATGATAAATTATCTTTCGATATCTTCAAGGCCTATCTGTTGAAAGGAATCTGAAAATTTCACTAAAATTCTGCTTTACCGAAAACAATCCAAACTTAACATTAGGGCCTGTTAATTGAGTATATTGAAAAATTAACTCAAAAATTTCTGTCACAGCCTTTTCATTTGATTCATAAAAATATAGTTATCCTATGAGGGCCGCCAACAAAGGAATTGTATATGGCATGTACTTCAACTTTTTAGCGATTTTAGAGGCCCTTAATCTTAGTATGTAGCTATCTGCGGGCGCCCGTTTCGTCATCTAAGCATGGCTGTAATTTTGACAGTTGATCATGAAAAAAGGCGGAGATATGTTTGATTTTGGGTGAATTGTTTACATTTTTATTGGTGAATTTTGATATTGTTTGTCGCATTAATTTTACTAAATACTGCTTGTATTCCACTTTTGACTCTTCCAACAAACGCAAACATATAACTTTTAGTGCACTTCGAGCATTTTTCCACTAGTATTCTTATTGCCCAACGTCATGCATGCATAAGTACTACTCAACTTTTTGGATAGTCGCTTTCACTTCTTCGCTGCCATTTACAATGCCCCAGCCATCGCCTGGCGTATGTCAGAGCAGCTGCAACTCATGCCGCGAGTCGCATTTCTCGGCCCATCATACACCACATTGCCCATTTAAGCTACTCCGGAATTTCTGGAATTAGATGAAGGCATTGACGACCCGGCCGAATTGCATTGCAGAATTTGAGCCATTTGTCTGCAAACCGACCCGGAGTTCATTGTGCTGGTTCAGTTCGATTGTTATCAAACGCGCCAAAGATAGTTGTACTACCTGCGAAACAAATTGCAGGCGGATTTAGCAAAAATCCGAAAAGACAGGCAACAATCACAGGCCAAAATCAAAACTATGACGCAAAAAGTCATGCCTCTTTGCAAGACCCAAGAGGGTCTACCGCGAAGCATCACAGGCTTGTTGTTGACCTAGAAATTCTGGCTCAAATTGTTATACAAAGATTGCGGATGGTTATCGAACAGAGAGAATGGGAAGCAATGGTTCCCAAACTACAGCAACGTGCAATGCATATGCATCGTCCCGGATTGCTTACTGTTTTGTCAAGCATTTGTGAAGTGTGAGAGGAAGAACACAAACAACAACTCAACAAGTTTTATGACGTGAAAACCCAGCGCACCATGCGTCAATTTAAAAATTTGGAAAAGGAATGCCTAAAGCAAATTTCCCAAGCCGACGCATGTGCAAAAAAGCGAGCAGGTGCTAGCCATATTGGTGCTGGGCGGCATGTACTGTACCCATTAGGGATGTTCCGGTTCCAGGTTTTTCAAAAAAATCGGTTCCGGTTCCGGTTCTTGGAAAACAAGAATTTCGATTCCGGTTCCGGTTCTGGTTCTTGCATAAGTTGGAATCGTCGGTTCCGGTTCCGGTTCTTCAACTAGAGAACCGTCGGTTCCGGTTCCGGTTCACGGTTCCTGTGTTAAAGTATGTACGCTCTTGATAACCTGACTTCACTGGAAGATATGACGATGTAATCGAAAGATAAATTATTCAGGAAGTCGTTTCAATATGGCAACTGCACGTTAAAATAAGTTTTATGTCTAGATGACAATTTACTTATAAATCACTGAATATTATCTAAGTGTTTCTTACTTAGAGCCTTATATGAAATCGAAAAGCTTAATTCATGACGAAGATCTACTGCAATAGTGGAAAGAGAAGTAAAAGAACTTGCCGATTCTCGCGTTTATAGCTAAGCAGTATCTTGCAGCCAGTGGCGAATCTAGGATTTTCCTAAGGGTGCAGTATCCCAACTTTTCCAAAAACACTTAGAAATAGGTCCAAAAATTTGCCCTTAACGCGCGAAACAGCATTTTTTTGGCGTTTTAAAATGTATACTTTCACATTAAATCACTATTGACGCAATATTTCTCTTAAAATTTTAAAATTTTCGACAATTTTGTGCTAAAAATCACTAAAATTCTTTGACTTTATCAGAATTCTGGCGCGAAGCAGTTTTTTGTACAAGGCCCGTTTGACATGTACAAAGATGATCCCCAAAAGTCATTGTACATTTGTACACACCAATTTTTGGGTACTATAATATAGTACAGTAGCGATTTTAGTGTGGTAAAAACAGAGCTGTTCGACTTTTGGCAGTGTATTTCAGCTAATTTATGGGTTTCTAAGGGCAAAAATCACTAAGAATCGTCTTAAAACGGCGCGAAGCGCCTAAAAATTTGACATTTTTCTTTTGAAATGCAGTTTCTGCAATTATAAAACTAAGTAGAGCTTACCATCAGTCATTTCGACGCAAAGCGCCGTAACTTTCTGCGAATTTTAGACCTTTTTTGTAATTTTGTCTCTCCAAAAATCTTCGTACGTGTACAAAGACGATCCTGAAAAGTCTTTGTACATTGGGAAAAATCTTTGCCGAATACAAAAAAAACCGTGGCGCGAAGCGCCGCAAAATTTGTGAAATTAAGACGGATAGACGTCTAGAAGCATGATTTACAGCTTGATTTACTGTATTTATAGCATTTGATGCGAAACATCGAAATTTTTGATTGAAAATAGAAGAAAGCTATGCAAAAATAGCTGTTTCTGCTGCTGAAATCGTTTTGAAACCTACATGGACAGAAAATGGCTTCCAGGTGGCCAAGAAAGTAAATAAATGTCATTAATAAATATCATCCGGCGCGTAGTGCCGAAAAAATTTGAGAAATTATGGTCACTGAGGGCCAAAAAATAATTGCAAATTGTATATCCATTGTTTATCTCGCCAAATATATTTTTAAATAGGGAGGGCGGTCTCCCCCCTGCCCCCTCAGATTCGCTCCTGCTTGCAGCGCCAGCTACAAGCGTTCCATCGGAACAGCTGTTTAGTTGCGCTGGAATCATTTACGACCCTCTCAGAAACAGGCTACATGGCAAAAAAGCAGAATGACTGTAATATTTAAAATATAATCTACCCGGAACAATGATAAGTTTTAGTCTGTAAACTTTTGGGTAATAAAGGATTGAATTGCTGCTTCATGTCTTCACTAAATTATATGAAGTTCGATTTTTAACTCTAATTTTTAAGAACCGAGAACCGACTCCAAAAAAATCGGTTCCGGTTCCGGTTCCGGTTCTTAGAAAATCAAAAAATTGGTTCTGGTTTCGGTTTCGGTTCTTAGAATATCAAAAAATCGGTTCTCGGTTCCGGTTCCGGTTCCAAAAAAATGGTCGGTTCCAGTCGGTTCCGGTTCCGGTTAACTGGCACATCCCTAGTGCCCATTGAGGCAATTGCACTCACAATCGCAATCGCATTCGCAAGCGCCATTGCAGTCAAAACCATATTTGCAGACACACTCATGTTCTGATTCACATTCACATTTGTCTGCCGGCCATCTTTTGCGCCTACGCCAACAGCAGCAGCGAAATTTTTGCCCACTGTTGCAGCCAAGCCGTGACATGTTTGAGGATCGTTTGCAGTCACGCTCGCATCAACAACAGGGGCAAGGCTTCTATCCAACATTGCTGCTGAATCATGAACCCTTTTGAGGAACGTTCACAGTCATGTCCTCAACGAGAGCCATTGTTACCGCAACCACGGACTGCTACGCGGTATGATGACGCTCATACGGGTTTACTGCGGATTAATACCAAATGATGGTTCCGCCAACACCTTTTCGCTATGCCGACTCTGACAACAATGACAATGATGATAAACCCGTTGATCCACACTGTGATTCACGTCAACGTTTACAGCAGCGAATCCCTTGCCATCTAGAGATTGTCCTACCACTCATTGCAAAACCAACTCGGATCGCGAATCTTTCGCCTCGCGCCGTTTTGACCGATTCCGCCCGACCATACCCGGTTATATGGATCGCCACTGAACTCTGAAGTTAGAAGCTAAAAACTCTGCAATCGTTGCCCATTCGCCAGCAGCGCATACCGGATGTAGATTCCTGGACTTTTATCATGTTGTTTCTATTTTCTTTTCTTGTTTGACATTTTTTGCATTGCATTATCATCAAAACTTTTCTTGATTCTTGGTGCTAATTTTTTTGTCAGTATCGCATAATCGCATTCCTCATTTTGTTGTTTTAATTTTTTGTCTTTGCTCTCAATTTTTGCTCATGCATAATTGAACTTATGTGCCTTATAATCTTGTGTCTTAAAGTAATTGCTCAATTAGCGGTATTGCTATTAACATATCATAATTTGTTAACGGACAAGGGTTAAATCCCGATCTAAAAATTTTTTTCAAAAAATCTCACTACCCGAGAACTGGAGGGAGGAAAAGCAAATGAAGTTCACGTGTAAAATGGCACAACTTTGGGCGCAAGACCTTTGTTGAAAAAGAAAGGAAGAATTGCTAAAACAAGTTGATGAGCTGAAGCAGGAATAAGCTCCGTTGAGAGCATTCGTGCGTTAAATGTTGTCCGCAAAAATCGTTGCTATGATTGCTCAAGTAGAGGCTCCGTCAGCCGCCAGTCGTCTTGAAAAATTTGACACTGCGTCTCGAATTTTTCCTAAAACGTGGGGGAGTGTAACTACGACAGTTACACATAACATAATTCTTTTTGAGCAGCCATCCTTGTGATGTATGAGTTCGAGGTTATGCCTTCAGTTCTCAATTAAATCCTTTTCTTTCATTACAGAATCATTTAGATACTTGTCCAGTAAAATAAAATTATGTATATGCTAATAGCAATTGTCTTACCTACATTACCACTTGTAAAGTTCTAGAACATTCTAATTAGTAAAAAGTAATTTTAGCTTAATGATAATTTGTTGTCTTAATTTCATTTTACTGTAATCCCAGTAGGGATACTTAGTCATTTGGTGTTTGGCGATTTAGTTGTTTGGTGCGTTTTAATTTTTAGTCATTTTGCGTTTCACGGCTTGTAGCCGTGGCTGTACATTTTGTCAATAAAATTAGAAACCCCACCCAGAGATTAATTGTATTGAGGGTGAGGTAGGCCAGTTGCCATTGACGAAGATATTTTGGATTTTGTTGGAAGTTGGAAAGGGTAAATAATTTTTGATCATTTCTTCCGCCAAAATTCTATTCTCTTTAATCAACCCAAAATTAGCTAAAAGTATATCTAATAATTTATGATGATTGACCAGATGAGAGCTCGCTGGTGTTGTTTTCAAATTTCAATGTGCTATACATATTAGGAACCAAAAACATTTCAAGACAGCCTAACCCTTGAAAATATGTTAATTTATCAACTTGAGTTAGGTTGAGATAGGTCGACTGACCTCGCGAGCATTCCGGGATTTTAGGTAGGTACTTTTAGGATTTAGGGCGCAGCTGCTGAGATTGCCCGTGAGGTTACGGTCAGCAACATTAGGACCAAGGGAATCGAAGCCATAGGTGTACAAGGGTCAATTGATTCGAAATCGCCTTGCAATAACGCGAATCTGACCAGCGCTAAGAGCAGCTTAGATATCTATGTAAGTCCTGAAGGTAATGTTAGGCATGCCCGTATCGCTCTAGTAGATACAGGGCCGCAACATTTACAAATGTAGCGTCCAGCTCAGTGCAAGGTGGCAACTAATTTTTGCCACGTGAAAAGAAGCCTGCAGAGTCTTAAGCCTGATTTATACTTCATGCAATGAGCAAACAAGGCGAGAAATTGTTGCAATGGCCGCCGCAGAAATTTAGTGCAAATCCATTTATACTTTGAGCCGGGCACAGTAGCCAGAGTCGCACCTTAAAGTGTGCATTCCTTAGCGCACTTGGAAAAAAAGATGTTTACTTGGTTCTTAATTGAACAATAATATATACGAATATAATTAATTATGCAAAGTTTTTTGGATCAAATCATAATTCTGGAAACCATCCAAATTTTTTTATACTGACATACACATATATACCTTCTAAGATTTATGCAATGGATGATGTTACTGTCTACAGTTTTATCGCGTTAATAATTCATTACTTATGCTGCCACACTTTTTATAAAAAATTGTCAAAATATGCAGCAAACAGTAATCAAATTGAGTGGCATAATACTATGATTTAGCAGAATATAAAGTAATCAGTCTCCTGTATTAAGTTCAATATGAGAAGGCAAGTAAACTGCAGCTGATTCCATTCACTATTCTAAAACAACATGCTAAGACTTAATTTTATATATTGCCTACCATGCTATCATTCATACGAATAACAAAGGGGGTGGAGATTCCTATAAGCAGAGTCGAAATTGTAAAAATATAAATATAAATAGACATAAATTGTCCATTATCCCTCTTCCCTATTTTGGGCAAAAACTTGCAATTTCTAGGCACTTTAGGTGCTTTCTTTCAATTTTTGAATAAAAATTGGAGTTGGCGCACTCCCCTTATAGTCTGTGAACCCTCTCTCAACACTTTGGTCTATTAAATGCCTGCTACTTTACATGGGCAGCTGACCAAATCCTGGCCAGTCAGATGGAGCATAAATGCAAAAAATGCATAATTATTCAATTCTATGGATCTACCAATTTGGAGAGAGACTTTGGATTTTGGGGGTTCAAACCCTATCCTTTAACATCAATGTATGATGCCTCCCTCTATCTCAATGTTTAAATACGCTTTTCTCGCTTTTAAGCACGTTATTGTGGATCGGACACTTTAAGTTAAACCCGGGCACTTTAAGGTACCTTAAAGTGTCCGGCCGACACTTGGAGGTGCCGGACGCATTAAGGTGTGATACTGGCAAATTATTTGCCGCTCCAATTAGATTTATACTTCCCGCAGCCGCTCCACCGCGGACTGATTCGCAAAAGTCTAGATTTTTTTGCTGCTTTCCAATTTATACTTCTGCCGCACTGCTAGGAGTCAAAATTGTAATTTTTAGCATTTTTGGCCATTTTTGCTATGCCACAAAAGTCAAAAAGCCCATTGCTCTTGTGAATGCTAATGAGGTTCTGAGCCGAGTGTTGATGTCAAATCATTTTTAATTGTAATCAGGTATCGATTTGTGCAACATTTATAACTCAGCATATTAATTCTGTGGCAGATTGCACAAAGTATAAACGTACTGCGAGAAGCAGCAGGAAAGTGGCAGTGAGGTGCCATCTTGTCGCTGGTTTTTTTTGTCAATGCAGCAAGCTCACCGCATTAAGTATAAATGCATGATATTGCATGGCAAGCGGATTTTGCCGCAGAATATTTGTACAGGGACGACTAATTTTTGAGCATACTGTAGCCGTAAAACACCTTTGCGGCGCGGTTTGTGTAACATATAAATCGGGCTTTATGCGCAAAGGTCTTGATACAGATTGGGAAATAATTATCGAATATAGTTGCTCATACAAAAAAAACAAATCATCATTAGAAGCCTTCCAACAAATTATATTACAACCTCATAACATACCATGAAAACACAATGGCCAATTATTAAATTTGCAGCATACAATTTAATTGTAATGATATGCTCTATTTCATAACACTAATTTTGCAGATATTTAGCTCTTCCAATGCTCTATACCATAGCTATAACCAGTCAATTAATTAACACAAACGCATTTTGAAAATAAATATAGAAGTTGAAAATACCCTTATGATAAAAATCTGAATGAGTCTTCATAAATGCTCATTTTAAAAAGAAATTTAGGAGCGGTAAAACCCTTATAATAATCTGAATGAGTCTACATAAATGAAGAAGATAAAACTTTTCTCGAACAATATGCAAACTTAAGTAGGTATGTACCCATATAAGAACAAGCGCAAGAATACAATTTTGTCCTGTCATATAATGCTATCAAATTAACAAATGAACAAAACAATCCGCAAATATAGTTTTTCGAATTGGAAAGATTGTATTTGTTGTTGTTGTTGCACCAATTCCTGACCTGGCTAAGTTATACATGCCCCAAGCTCAGACATGCGCCAAAATCAGTCACAATCAACTGGGGCGACTGTTTTGGCCTGGGCCGGGGCGGTACCAGACTGAAAAATCACTGGCCCCCGCCGGATCGGGGCCGGCTGGGGTCAGACAAGGAAAATATTATTGCATAATGCATACTTGGGTTGGGCATTAGAAGCGAAATAAGATATATAGATACGCGCCAAATTAGAATAGGCGCCAAGAAAACAAAAGGCGCCAAGTTTAGATTGCACCAAGTTTAGACATGCACCAAGTTGAGATCAAACGTATTGTCCTACGCATATCACAGACAAATTACAATACAACTGACATTGCAGAATTGGACAATGCCTAATAATACGCACAAACGAATGCAAAAAAATTGATCAAGCTAACAATTGCTTAAATGAGCCTCTATGCGTAATGCTAAGCTTAAATAATTCATAATTCTCTGTTTTTAATCTGTTAGATAGATCATTGGAAAGAAAGAAAAATATAAACTCAAATTCTTCGATGTTATTAAATTTTCAACGTTCTATTGAGTCATATAAAATTCAACACATTAAACCGTCTTATATGTAAGGAAAATGTAATTCTTTGTGAAATTTGCATATGCAAATCGTTTATTACTAATAAGCCAAACAATAGAAAACTAAAGATAAAAACAACCACTCATTGCTGTAAAACTCGAAATAAATAACAAAATTTGAATTATTAACCCTCACGTTCCTGTGAACTAGGACAGCGTCCTAGCTGATCCCTTTTTTTGCGATTTATTCCGTTGAATGTTTTGTATGACTACAAAACTTTGTCTAGCCTCATTTTAGACCTAGTTACATTATTTGAAATATTCAAGCTAATAAAAAAATTATACATCTTAAAAAATTAGCATATTTTCATGATTGTCACATAAAAACTTAATTTACCAAAAAACTTTTGGCCAATGATTAGTGCAAGATTGGTGGGCTTCTGCTTTTTTATCAGCTACGACAGTCCTAAAATGATATTTTAGTCAACTAAAATTTACTATTTGTATTAATTTTATGCATGTCCACCTCATGCCTATGCTTATGTATAGTAGTGGTTTTTTATTTATAACTTTTTACAAAGTTACTTAAGCGATAAATGACAAACTTGTTCGGAAAGAGCATAAAAACTGCACAAAATGATACTAATATTTGCTATTTTGATTGAGACTAAGTACATTTTAACCAGGCTATAACGGCGTCCTAGCACAGGAACCTTTGACTTCAAAAAACACACGGGAATGCGAGGGTCAAAGAAAGGACTTTTATAAACTTTGATAGAATCTTCACTTCAATTTGTTAGATAATGCATTAAAAAAAGGAATTAAAAGCTCAAATTCTACGACGTCATATTATTTTTAATGTACTATTGAACCATATAAAATTCAACACATTAGATCGTCTTATACGCTAGACAAATGTAATTCTTCATAAAATTTGCATATGCGAATTCTGTATACTAATTAGCCAAAAAATTAAATGTCAGCAATATAGTTATCAATAAGAAGAATACAAAAATAAGATAAAAAACACCGCTCATTGCTGGAAAACTCGAAATAAATAACAAAATAAAAAGAGGATCTTTAAAAACCTCAATAAAATCCTCAATTTTGACCTTAGGAAAAAAAGTAGTTTTGAAGATAGCTTTGCTCTTTCTACTGATATATTTTTTAAGGTTGTACGACCCAACCAGATTTCAAAAACTTTAACGACATAAAAAAATTAAATTTCTCAATTTTGAAAAAACTGGCAATTTGGTTTGGTTAGCAGAGTTTATACACAAAAAATTATGCAAGTCAAAACAAAGGACCTCCCAAAAACTCAAATATATGTATATATATATATATATATATATATATATATATATATATATATATATATATATATATATATATATATATATATATATATATATATATATATATATATATATATATATATATATATATATATATATATATATATATATATATATATATATATATATATATATATATATATATATATATATATATATATATATATATATATATATATATATATATATATATATATACAGGGTGGGCCAAAAAAGGCTACATCCCAATTCAACAGAGCATAAATTCGGCTGATGTGAACATGAGACGTTCAAACTGGCAACATTAGATAGATAAAAGTGTCTTCTTTCGAATTGCATAAAAAATTTTTGTCTGCTGCCAGCGTTTCGTGCACTACGGGTTTTTGTTCACACCTCATTTTGATATTGTTCTAACCTCAGAGTTTCCGCATTGTATCACATTACTGTGCATGTAGGAATCCTTTATTGACCTGTTTGCGAATAAATACCTTCACAAAAATTAAGTAGCACATTTTTTAAACACTCAGAGTAGATACGCTTCCTAATGAGTGCAAAAATTTCAGGATTTCGTGAAAATAGGATGCAAATTGATGGCAAGACCAATGACGCTATTGGCCTTTAAAGGACATTAAATTAGGGTTTAAACCAATTGCCGTAGCACTCGGAGCATTGATATCTGGCCAAAATTTTTTACACGATTCGAAAGAAGACACTTTCATCTATCTGATGTTGCCAGTTCTAATGTCTCATGTTCACAACAGCTAAAGTTATGGCCTGTCAAATTGGAATGTAGCCTTTTTTATGACCCACCCTGTATATATATACACTAGCAAAGAAAAATGCTCCGATGGAACAAAAAAGGGGAATATACTTGGGATTGTGAATTATCTAGGATGTAAAAGGAGGAGACTAGGAAAAATCTTCCTATGTTATATGCAAAAAATCAAAAAATATGTTAAAAATCAGACTTTCTCTAAACAATGCAAAAAATCGAAGTATATTCTGCGGTCTCTGAAAAAACCTATTATTTTAAAATAATTTTCTCTGATTGACATAATATCTTAAAAGCATATTACGTAATGCAACTTTTTGCAGACTTCATTCAACTTTGAGTTGCTTAATAAAGTGAGTGAAAGTGAAATGCTGTTAACAAATCATAATTAAGTTGTCCATATTTCATTATTACTAAGCATATCACTCGGCAGATACAACCATTCAAAGTGTCAAAGTGCAAGCAATATTCAAATTACCAAAAAAATTGATGGAAAAAAGCAGTGAATTAGCAATGCAGTAGCTTAGCGAATTGAATGAAATAGTACATATTGATGCATTCAAGACAATTGATGATATTGTTGGTTCAAAGCAGTTGGAAACGCGGAAGCTGACGTGCAAGAGACCTCATGTTGATACTCTTTTACAAATGTCTACAACAATTGTTTACTAAACTTTTACATTTTTCAAAGGCCGCAGAATATACTTCGTTTTTTTGCATTGTTCAGAGAAAGTCTAATTTTTAAGATATTTTGCGATTTTTGGCATATAACATAGGGAGATTTTCCCTAGTCCCCTCCTTTTACATCCTCAATAATTCACAATCCCAAGTATATTCCCCTTTTTTGTTCCATCGGAGCATTTTTCTTTGCTAGTACCCTACTTTTAATTAGCAAGATTTGGAAATACAATACTAGATTTCATTTACTGTGCGGTTCTTCTAATAATTCAATGGTTTGAACTTTACAAAGTTACTAGTTGTAGAAGAAACAAACATTCTGATTAGTAATTCTTATGTTACGTAGAACACCCTGTAAAGAAATATGCTTCCAAAACTTTCTAGAGCTAAGCTTAATTAACATTTTAAACTTTACTCAAGAGTGTAAAGAATTTTAGTGGGACATAATAATTTCGACATTGCTCTGATATAACGATCAGCATTTATTAGGAAATAAAACCTCTGTAATGTTCTAAGAACAAATTAACATTAGGTGTTAATCACTTTACACTACTCTTCATGCGCCCCTAGCAGACGTATCACATCTGTTTCCATATATATTTCACGACTTTAGGGAAAAAATAAGTTACTGTGAGGCTCTAGAATGATTGTTATATAGTGTGAACTTTACACTAGCAACGAGTGTAAAGACGATTTTAGTCGGATTTGTAAATTTATGGTTTAGTGACAAATAGAAATAGATGTAAACCACTTTGCATCACTGTTGAGTCTAAACAAGCGCGCCTAGCTGACGTCCCTTATTTAATTTCATGTAAATTTTCAGATTTCGGCAAAAAATTCAGGTTTTCGCAAAGCTCTAGAACGAAGATTAATTAGCAGTGTAAACTTCACACAACCGCCCAGCGTAGAGAGGATTTTAATTCGATTTGTAAATCTGATAATACTCGGATATTATTATCAACATTTATGAAAAAATTGCATGTCTACAATGCTCTGAGGACAAATAAACAATGAGTGTAAACTTCTTTAAATCACTGTTGGAGGTAAACAAAGGCGCCTACGTGACGTCTCATATTTGATTCTTTGAAAATTTCTAGACTCCAGGAAAAAATTAGGTTTCTGGAATGCTCAAAAACGAAGATAAATACATATGTAGTGTAAACTTTATGTAAACACCTAGTGTAGAGAAGATTTTGGTCAGATTCGTAATTTTGATATTGTTCCGATATTACGATTGATATTTATGAAAAAATTAAGTCTCCATTATGTTCTATGGGCAAACTAACAATAGGTGTAAGCCACTTTACAACACTGTAGAGTGTAAACATATGCGCCAGACTGGCAAATCAAATTTGTTTCCTGGTCCATTTCTAGACTTGATAATCGTGTCCCTGACTCATAACCGGAGAAGCAAGCATAAAAACAAGACAGAAACGCATTTTGAACACCAAATTTTTGACTTTACTCTCGCTAAATATTAATGTATAGACAATTTGCTTTGACATGCATCCGATATGAAGCACTGTATTTTTATTCTATTGGACTTATCCCGACTTCTGGACGGAGAAATTAACAAACAAAAAACGCAACAAAAACGTATTTTCCATCAATTAGAACACTGTAAACTTTAAAATTCCCTACCGAACTCCCCATTTAGTTTAAAGAAATTCGGTTTAATACTATTTGCAGCTTTTAAATCGTAGTACATTCCTGTGTGCCAAAATTCTCTTGCAAAAATTATTTGGTATGATTTATTAATCAAAATTCGGAAAAAACGTATTTTTTCGCCCATTTTTTACCTCTGATTTCGAAATTTTACAGCCCCATAAATAACTCAATACTGCGTTTTTTTAAATGCTGTTTGCTGCGATGTGTAGCCCCTAAAAGGCACTTTATTACTGCTGTATTCAATTTACCCTGACCCATAAGCGAAAGAATTTGGCAGAGAAATCTTAGTTAAAATCCGTTTTTTACACCATCATCTAGAGTGTAAACTTTAAACCCCAGGATCTAACTCACCAAAGAGCGTAAAAGACTTTGCTTATATGCAGAATGTAGCCCTTGATCCGCTCTACATTTCTGTTAGAAAATACTTTGAAAAACTCTTAACCGGAGTTAGTATAAGACATAAGCAGGTTGAAAACTCGACCGAAATGTGCTTTTTCACCCGCAGATTTTCGCACTCTTTACACTCCCATTCGAGAACTAATGCGAATTTCAACAAACAAAAAAAAGTCAATTTAGAGTATTCCGTCTTCTACAAATCTGTGCCATTAATTTATTTGAGGACTCAATACTGAGTTGTCAACATGCCGTCTAAAAAACCTCCCAAAACTCATCCCATGTTATAACGTTACACAAAAACTTTACACCTTCTTTACACAGCCAGTTTTGAGTTTCAAGAAAAACAAAAAACACCAGAAGCGAATTTTTTTATTATCAGTCTTTGAAAAAAATCCGAACATTCTAGATGTGTCCTGTTAGAGCTGTAGGGGGGTGCACAGGTGTTAGGGGTACCCAAGTATATTATTTTAGTCAGATTCATAATTTTGATATTGTTCCGATATTACGATTAATATTTATGAAAAAAATTAAGTCTCCATAATGTTCTATGGGCAAACTAACCATAGGTGTAAACCACTTTACAACACTGTAGAGTGTAAACATACGCGCCAGACTGGCACATCAAATTTGTTTCCTGGTCCATTTCTAGACTTGATAATAGTGTCCCTGACTCATTACCGGAGAAGCAGGCAGAAAAAACAAGACAAAAACGCATTTTAAACACCAAATTTTTGACTTTGCACTTGCTAAATATTAATGAATAGACAATTTGCTTAGACATGCACCCGATATAAAGCACTTGATTTTTATTCTATTGGACTTATCCCGACTTCTGGACGGTGAAAGTGGCGAACAAAAAACGCAACAAAAACGTATTTTCCATCATTTAGAACACTGTAAACTTTAAAATTCCTTACCGAACTCTCCATTGAGTTTAAAAAAATTCGGTTCGGTACAATTTGTAGCTTAAATCGTAGTACATTACTGTGTGCCAAAACTCTCTTGCAAAAATTATTTGGTAAGATTTATTAATCAAAATTCGGAAAAAAACTTTTTTTCGCCCATTTTTTACCTCTGATTTCGAACTTTACACCCCCATAAATAACTCAATATTGCGGTTTTTTAAATACAGTTTGCTTCGATGTGTAGCCCCTAAAAGGCACTCTAATACTACTGTATTAAATTTACCCTGACTAAAAAGCGGGAAAATTTGGCAGAGAAATCTTAGTTAGAATCCATTTTTTACAACATCAACTAGAGTGTAAACTTTAAAACCCAGGGTCTAACTCACCATAGAGCGTAAAAGACTTTGCTTATATGCAGAATGTAGCCCTTAATCCGCTCTACATTTCTGTCAGAAAACATTTTAAAAAACTCATAACCGGAGTTAGTAGCAGACATAAGCAGGTTGAAAACTCGACCAAAATGTGCTTTTTCACCCGCAGATTTTCGCACTCTTACACTCCCATTTGAGAAATAATGCGAATTTAAACAAACAAAAAAAGGCAATTTGGAGCATCAAACAAATCTTTGCCATTAACTTTGTTTGAGGAATCAATACTCAGTTGTCCACATGCCGTCTAAAAAACCTCCCAAAATTCATCCTATGTTATAACGTTACACAAAAACTATACACCTTCTTTACACAGCCAGTTTAAAGTTTCATGAAAAACAAAGAAAAAATGGGCAGCGAATTTTTTTATTATCTATCTGTTAAAAAACACCGCACCTTCTAGATGTGTCCTGTTATAGCTGTAGGGGGTGCACAGGTGTTAGGGGTACCCACAGGTGCTAGGGGTACCCAAGTATATTATAGGTATGCGCGAACGCACTACCTTTGATATATATATATATATATATATATATATATATATATATATATATATATATATATATATATATATATATATATATATATATATATATATATATATATATATATATATATATATATATATATATATATATATATATATATATATATATATATATATTTATTTTTTTGAAAGTTTGTTTGTTTGTATGTATGTTTGTGCCGTGTTGGCTACGGCCCAATGAAATTTGGTGAGCTGATATTTTAGGCCGAGGTCGGTCCAATGGGGGAAGGAGCTGTAGCGACATTGAAATTCGACCAATCACAGCCGTTCACCCTATGAAGTAGTGAAGCGGCGTATCTTCCCATGCTATAAGTATAGGCGTTTTCGGGAGATAGCCAATTTTTCAGGTACCAAACCGGTTAACAACGGTTAGTCAACTCCACGTTGTAAGCATAGTCTTTTTACACCCACCCACCAATGTGTTATTCAGGATGCCCTCCTACGTTTACCATTACAAAACCTCAGTATTGCGGGTTTAACCGAATAACGCAATAACATACCCAATGTTATTAAATAGGACACGGTATAACATAACCAATGCTATAAGCAATGCAATGCTATAAGATAGGACACGGTATAATATATCCAATTCTATAACATACACAATGCAATAAGATAGGACATGGTATAACATATCCAATGCTATGAGATACCTAATGCTTAAACAACACATTATAACATATAAGATACCCAATGCTACAAGATGGGACACGGTGTACCTTACCCAATGCTATGAGATAGGATACTGTATAACATACCCAATGCTAATATTCCTAATGCTACAAGATAGGATACGGTATAGCATACCCAATGCTATAAGATACCTAATGCTATAACATACCCAATGCTATAAGATATGACACGGTATAAAGTACCCAATGCTATAGCATACTCAACGCTATAAGATAGGGCACGATGAAACACCAACATTATGGAATTTTTTTTGAAACATCAAAATTATCGATTTTTTAAAAAACATCAAAATCATGGATTTTTTAAAAAAAAATCAAAATTATGGATTTCTTAAAATAACATCAAAATTATGGATTCTTTTTAAAAAAAATTGATTTTTTTAAAAAACATCAAAATTATGGATTTTTTTTAAAACATCAAAATTATGGATTTTTTAAAATCACATCAAAATTACGGATTTTTTTAAATAACTCCAAAATTGCGGATTAATAAAAAAAACATCAAAATTATGGATTTTTCCAAGATACATCAAAATTATGGATTTTTTTTAAAACAAGATAGAACGTGATAAAAGATACTCCGTGCTACAAGATAGGAAATGCTATAAGATAGGAAGTGATATAAGATACCCCAAGCTGCAAGATAGGCAATGTTATAAGATAGTATGGGATATAAGATACCCTGTGCTACAAGATAGGCAATGCTATAAGATAGGTGTGATATAGATACCCTGTCTGTGCCATAACATGCAGTGATATAAGATAGGAGATACCATCAGCTATAACATATGAGTGATATGAGATATCACGTAATATATGACACCCTTTGTTACAACAAACAAAAAATTTTTAAAACATCAAAAATATGGTTTGACGTAAAAACTCTCCAAAACATCCCAAAACATCAAAAATATGGTTTTGATTAAAAAAATTTTCCAAAACATCCTAAAACATCAAAAATATGGTTTGACGAAAAAAATTTTCCAAAACATCCCAATACATCGGAAATATGGGTTTTATTAAAAAAATTTCCAGAACATACCAGAACATCAAAAATATGATTATGGCTAAACAATTTTCAAAACCATTCTGTAACGTCAAAAATATGGATTTGATCAAAAAAATGGTTGACAAAAGACATTTTAAAAAATACAAAAAATAAAATTGGTTTATACCAACAATTTTTTTAGAAATATCCCAAAAACATCAACAGTCTTGAAAAATAAAAAATACAAGAGACATATCAATTCCATATAGCTATCAGGCCTAAGTTCAGCCCGGGCAACGCCGGGCAGCTTAACTAGTATATATATATATATATATATATATATATATATATATATATATATATATATATATATATATATATATATATATATATATATATATATATATATATATATATATATATATATATATATCATATATAGGTAGGGTGTTAGCGCGAACCAATAATATACTTTCGTACCCCTAATACCTGTGCACCATCCTACAGCTATAACAGGACACATCTAGAAGGTGCGGTTTTTTTTAAAGATAGATAATAAAAAAATTCGCTGCCCGTGTTTTTTGTTTTTCTTGAAACTCAAAACTGACTGTGTAAAGAAGGTGTAAAGTATTTGTGTATCGTTTTAACATAGGATAAATTTTGGGATGTTTTTTAGGCGCATGTGGACAACTCAGTATTGACTCCTCAAATAAATTAATGGCACAGATTTGTAGAGGACGGGATGCTCCAAATTGGTTTTTTTTTGTTTGTTGAAATTCGCATCAATTCTCGAATAGGAGTGTAAAGAGTGCAAAAATCTGGGGTCGAAAAAGCACATTTTGGTCGAGTTTTCAACTTGTTTATGTCTGATACTAACTCCGGTTATTTGTTTTTAAAAATGTTTTCTGACAGAAATGTAGAGCGGATCAAGGGCTACAATCTGTTTACAAGCAGATTTTTCTGCGCTCAATAGGAAGCTAGGTCCTGGGGTTTAAAGTTTACACTATAGTCGATGGTGTAAAGACAGATTTTAACTAAGAATTCTCTGCCAGCTTTTTCCGCTTATGATTCATGCTAAAATGAGTATAACAGTAATCAAGCAGCTTCTAGGGGCTACACGTCGCAGCAAACCGCGTTCGAAAAAAACGCAAAATTGAGTTATTTATGGGGGTGTAAAGTTCGAAATCAGACATGAAAAATGGGCGACAAAACACCTTTTTTCCCCAATTTTGATTGGTAAATCATATCAAATAATTTTTGCAACAGAATTTTTGCACATAAAAAAGTTTCTACGACTCAAAAGCGACAAACTGTACACCAAACCGAATTTGTTTACACTCAATGAGGAATACGGTACGGATTTTTAAAGTTTACAATGTTCTAAATGATGGAAAATATGTCTTTGTTTGGGTTTTGTTCGCCACTTTCTCCTTTCAGATGTCAGGATAGGTCCAATAGAATAAAAATAAAGTGCCTTATATGGGGTGTATGTCAAAGCGAATTGCGTATGTCTAAACCAATATTAAGCGAGTGTAAAGTCGAGAATGGGGTGCTTTAAACAGATTTCTGTCTTGTTTCTTTCTGCCAGCTTCTCCGGTTATGAGTCAGGGACATGATTCGCAAGCCTGTAAATGAACCTGAAACTAAATTCAATACGCAATTTTGGCGCGTATGTTAACACTCAACAGTTCAGTAATGTGGTTTAAACCAATGTTAATTTATCCTTACAACATTATGGAGACTTACGATTTTCATAAAAGTTGGTCGTAATATCGAAGCAATATTAAAATTACGATTCTGACTTAAATCTTTTTTATACTAGGTGTTAACATATTGTTTACACAACATATTAATCTTCGTTTTAGAGCCTTGCGGAAACCTAATTTTTTCCTTATGACTAGAAATTTTTAAGGAATCAAGTATGAGAATTCGATTAGACACATTTTTTTACACAACAGTGGTGTTAACTGTTTTACACCTAATGTTAATTTGTCTTCAGACCATTGTTAAGACGTGATGTCTTTATAAACATTGATTGTAATATCCGCGTTATATCAGATTTACGAATCCGACTAAAATCTTCTGTGCATTCTGTGTATGTAAGTAAATACTGCATATGAACTTTTGACCTAGAGCCTTGCAAAAACATAATATTTTTCTTAAATGCAAAAAAACAATAAATCAAGTGTGAGATGCCAGTGGGGTGCGCTTTTCAAAAAGTGGTCCCAAAACGATTAGAACATAGGTTTTGGCTTACTGTTGACGCAACAGTAGTTATACGTAGCTCCCTGGCACCAATGGTTAAGGATATGCAATGGTTAAGGATAGGCAATGGTAAAGAATAGGCAGTGGTTAAGGATAGGAGGCCGGTTCCAGCCATAGTCTGGCCCCAGTGTTATAAGATAGGCAATGGTTAAGGATAGGCAATGGTTAAGGATAGGCAATGGTAAAGAATAGGCAATGGTTAAGGATAAGAGGCCGGTTCCAGCCATAGTCAGGCCCCAGTGTTATAGCATATACAGTGTTATGGCATAGGGGTCGGCTTATGAGTCTGGCACCAATGGTTAAGGATAGGCAATGGTTAAGGATAGGCAATGGTTAAGGATAGGCAATGGTAAAGAATAGGCAGTGGTTAAGGACAGGAGGCCGATTCCAGTCATAGTCTGGTCCCAATGTTATAAGATAGGCAATGGTTAAGGATAGGAGGCCGATTCCAGTCATAGTCTGGTCCCAATGTTATAAGATAGGCAGTGGTTAAGGATAGGAGGCCGATTCCAGGCATAGTCAGGCCCCAGTGTTATAGCATGTACAGTGTTATGGCATAGGGGTCGGCTTATGAGTCTGGCCCCAGTGTTATAAGATAGGCAATGGTTAAGGATAGGGGTCGGCTTATGAGTCTGGCCCCAGTGTTATAGCATATACAATGATGAAAGATGGGCAGATCTGCTCCCTTGACCGACATTGAGGTAGTGACAGGGAGCAAATGGCTGGGTAGGGCCTGCCCGAAGCTGCCCAGAGTTGTGGTCGAGGTTGGGGGCCTGCCCGAGGAGAGGGCGCGTCCAGTCCAGGGCCAGGGGCCCAGGGCCAGGGGCCCAGGGCCAGGGAAGGGTAAATTTCCCTGGGGGAAAAATTCAAAGAGCTATAACTCAAGAGCCCACAGTCGGATTGAACTCAAATTTTTAGGGTAGGATGAACGTATGTCAGGCATGTTATGTACACAATATGTACGATCAACCTACAGTATACCAGCTTAACTTTACACTTTTGTGTAACTCAATAACGACCAGCCAGATTTTGTTAAAATTTTCAGGATATGATATATATAGGCAAGGCATGCTGTGTACAGAATTTCAGCGCGCAGTCTACAGTATACCACTTTATTTTACACTTTCTCATATAGCACTATATTTCAAGAACTATTGGGCGCATTTAGCTCAAATTTTCAGGATAAGATATATAAATGGTAGCTGCGTTATGTACAAAATTTTAGCGCGCAACCTACAGTATATCGATTACACTGGTTTTTTCAGATGATGACGACAAAGGGATGGGTGTAAAGTACCCTATGGAGATTTTATTTTTCACAACTAATAATCAATTATAATAAACATGCCCAAACCTGTCAGTAAGACTAGCTGGAAAGGGGTAACAACAATTTGGCAGTGTGTGTATGTGTGTTGGGGGTAGCAGTCCCTGTGGGAGTCCACAAGCGCCACCAAGGTCCACAAGCGCAACTAGGGCTCCTTTACATAGCATATACAGTATTATGGCATAAGGATCGGCTTATGAGTCTGGCCCCTCCCATTTTTGGGTACATATTGTTGGAGGATAGGAGGCCGGTTCCATCCAAGTTCGGCCCTTATGCTTTAGTGTGTGCAGCGTTAGAGTATGGGGGAAAATGAGGCCGCTGTAAAGTGAGTGTAAAGAAAAGAGTTTTTTGTTGAGCTGCGTTTTTTTATTTAAATATCTTATCTATGTGGCCTAGTAAGTTTCGCTCGTAGAGCATAGCAAAATAATTGCAGCCCTCATTGCTGAATTCGTCCCATAAGTCGTGGAGATTTACAAAAAAGCCGTTTTCAGCGTTGAATTTTAAAAAACAGGAGAATGACCAGAACGGATCTCTGTTTTTGGTTTGTAGTTTGTAACGGTACACACGACTAATTTAGGCCAGAAATAAAAGCCCAGTTTTTCGATATCGGAAAAACTAGTGTGCCGCCTTTTTTGAACTTTTTGAACGAGATGAAAAAGAAAGTGTTCGTAAATCGTTTTTGCAGAATCCATGTTTACAATAGATACAAGAATGTTTATTTATAATTTCTTGGGTACATATTGTTGGAGGATAGGAGGCCGGTTCCACCCAAATTCAGCCCTTATGCTGTAGTGTGTGCAGCGTTAGAGTATGGGGGAAAATGAGGCCGGTGTAAAGTGAGTGTAAAGAAAAGAGTTTTTGCTGGGCTGCGTTTTTTTGTCCTACCTAATTTTTAGACTTAAAACTATAAATATGGATATATTTATTCGCAGAGAGTGTAAACAAGTAAAGTGTGACAGACACGCTCCTATTCATATTTTGTCGATTAGCGCGTAGACATGGCGGTAATTAAGCCACTTTGTCCAGCGCATGCATGTTATCTTTCTTAATCTATGTTGTCTTAAAAACTCATATTTATAAAAGAAATGTCCGCATTTAAAAACATCTAGTTTACAAAGCTAGCGCTGCTTCCTACGCTTTTAATCAGGGTTATTTTACACTTGTCTACTCGTTGAACGCTAGTACAATGCCACCAATCACTTCTAGTTATATGGTGGCCCTTGAAAGGGCCGTTGGGTCTAGAGAATACAATAAAAACGAATCGGTGAGCCGCTGTCGATCGATTTGCTCAAGCCGTTGATTGCGGATATATCGTTAGGATTACGTATCCGTCGTCGTTGTTTGACTCGGCCAGCACGATTTTCATCGTGCGGCACGGTAGGCTGGAAATGTTGCTCCAGCCGATTGTATCAAAGAACTGTGTGGCGTGGACAATCCGCCGCTTCGCCCCATTGCGATTGATTTTGTCTTCGACGTGTCCGTAGTCCAAAGTATGTTGGACCAGATCGGCCAACTCGTAACGCGGCACCGTAAAATATGACGTCAAAAATGGATTTCCTTCCTCCAGCGGCTCCCAGATTCTTCGCTTGACGTGCTTGGCCACGTGGCCATAGTAGGTGTTCTTTGTCAGCTCGATTGGCCACTCCATCTGACCGCTTTGATACGTTCCCTAAATATGAACCATTGTTTTGGAACGAATAAGTACACAAACACACATTGGCACGGGTGCAGGGAGTTTTATAGAAAATTTGTACCGCTGAAAATTCGTACCGCTAAAAATTCGTACCGCTAAAAAATTATACCGTTGAAAATTTGTACCGCTGAAAATTCGTACCGCTGAAAGTTTATACCGCCGAAAATTCGTACCACTGAAAATTATACCGTTGAAAATTCGTACCGCTGAAAATTATACCATTGAAAATTCGTACCGCTGAAAGTTTATACCGCTAAAAATTCATACCGCTGAAAATTCATACTGGTAAACTTATCTTATAAATATAGATGAAGTTAGTGTTAAGATTCATTCGTCTAATTATTAAGGGTTGATTGTATTGTGGTCAATTATGTCTGTCTCGTGTTTATAAATATAATTGACTTATAGTGCCTAATTTGTCAAGTTTTATTTTCCAGAATGGCAGCTGTATTTGATATTATTAAGCGTGTTGTCGAATCGCAAATATGGGCCTGCCATCATCGCATTCTTTCTGTTTTATGGAATCGCATTCTTGCTTTTGATGCCCCAGACCGTCAGCAATTAATTACGCCTGAATTATGGGACACGTCGTTGGAGAATGGCTCGCAGGTTGTATTATTCGAACCCAAAATTACCGGCGATTCTTTGCAATTATTGGTCGATAGCAAATTGTGGCGAGACGAGCCAAAAATTATTTCGTTTATTTTCGATACATTTTTGCGATTGGGGCTCCCTGGTGAGCAATCTGCGAAGTTCGGATCGGCTGACTATTGGGAAGCCTTTTTTGAAGGCGAATTTGACAAGTGTCAAATCGGCGGCGCAACGCGTCCTATTTCCGAATTTTACAAAATCGTCGAAGAGTCTCGGCTGCGCGTCAAGCAATTTAATTCAGAAGCCGTCGGATACGTCATCAAATTCCAGCATATTGACGAAATTACCTTTATCACCCTTCCACAAATATTGGACGATATTCTCAAAAAGGTGCTGACGAATTACAAGGCAGATGATTGTTGGGCTAGAAGTACAACATCCGAATTTTGACAGGCGAATTCTCGTGCCATTTACGACCGTCGAGCAGATGAATGCCGAGCAAATTCCCAGCGTTACCGAAAAAGTGGAGCAGTCGAAACGCGTTTTCGATTTTGACGACCAAATGAGGCTAAAAGTCGTCGTAGTTGAAAAGCTGAAAGGCAGCGGCGGCGATACTAGGTACAAAAATTCGGCTGCCAGGATCGTCAATTGGAGCCAGTGGTTCGAGAAACACTGTGGACACAGTGGTTGCTTTTTGCAGGTGAGAGATAATAATTATAATGATGATGATGACTGAGCTTTTCAAAATCATTAGAAAATAATCTCACTTATTTTTCTGTGCAGCAATTGGAATAACTTTTAAAACTTATAACAAAATTAATCGCAAGGTTTTTCTTGGGGACTCCATTATTTAATTAGCGATATTTTATTATGTGTATGTTTGCTCGTTACTGCAAATGAAAGATACAGCACGTAAAAGGGGTTGTGCTTTAAATGGAGGAAAGCGTGAAAAATCAAATGGAAACCTAAAACGAGGTGATAATAATAATAATAATAATAATAATAATAATAATAATAATAATGGGAATAACGATTGATACCTACCTAACCTACCTATTGAAAAATTTAAGTGAAAAAACAATTGGTTTATTCATCTCTGTACATCGATAGAAAAAACTTTAGAAAAATTTTAAGGTTGTCATGCAGGCATTTGCCCTTTTAGCGTATAATCTTATGCTCGTATTGCAACGTGTTTTTTAATTGATCCATCAAAAAAGTATTTTGCTTCAAAGCCTCGATAAATAGCACGATTATCTACTCATAACTTAGCATTGTTTTGAATTTGATTTTTACAGATATTGAATTAACACGTAATTTCTCCAAACCTCATATTTGTTCAATTTTTTATAAATGTTTATACGACGTATGGTATTTTGAATTTCTGTAAAGCTTTAAAATTCTATTCATTATGCATAGATTGATTAAAGTTAATCAAGTGAAAAACAGTTAATTACGGCCAAATAATAATAAAACAGGTTCATGAAAATAGAGTCTGTGTGACGATTTTGTAAATTTATATAATGAAGATATATAAATACATTTTATTATTTTTAAAATTGTTAAGCGCCTATCTCATTAGGTGTGTCGAATATAAAATTGACTTTGCCCTAGCTATGCATCATTTCTTTATTGCTTCATTTTTTGTTAATATAGAAAATAAGAAGTCAATATTTTTTGAAACTGCGGATCGAAAATAATCCTTTAGTTGAATGTTTTAAATTTCAATGTACGATAAAAAGGTGTTTCATAGATTAAAAATGACGACAATTTGTGCATGGCGAGGGCGGTAGTCGTCGCGAAAGCCAAACTCGAAAATCATCCCCAGTTGAAATCGATTCAAAATGGGGATCGAGGAAGGCCCGCTAGCGTCCAAAAGCGTTTGGCGGAGCAGCTTATGCAGGACGCTGGACTCGGCGATTATGCTGGCGAGTGCGGGATCGAACAGGCTGAAAAAATTCAGCAGATTCTGGCTCCGAATTATCAGCTAAAAATTTATTCGAAAGAACATTTTAATGCTATCGTCTATAAAGGCCCACCAGCCGAGCAAATTCTGCACATTTATCTGCACGATCGCCATTATCACGTAATCACCCAAATGCCGGCTTTCATTGGTCGAAACCGATATTGCGACAAATGCGAGCGAGGGTACAGTAACGAGGAGGACCACAAGTGCAGTCGAGGCGGATGTGCCGTATGTGATGGCACGCAGGAGTGCCCAATGGAGAAGGGCATATTCTACTGCGCTGAATGTCGGAGGTGCGAGAAATTGAATAAATGAACATTAATATAAAAATAATGGTGTAAATAAATGAATAACTAAATAAAATATATAAATGATAATTGGCTAAATGAAATTAATTAATGGTTAAATAAATTAAGTAAAATTATCAATTAAATAAATAAATAAATAACTGAATAAAATATATAAATGATTAATGACTAAATGAAATTAATTTACTAATTAAGGGTTCAATAAATTAAGTAAAACAATCAATTAAATAAATAAATATGTATTTAGATGAATAATAAAACACTTAAATTATTGAATGAATTTATTAAAAAATAAAGTTAATTGAATAAGTATATAATGATAAAATAAATGTTAAAAAATGAATATCAATTTATACAATATTTAAATGAGTACACAAAACAGATTTCAAAATATTTTATATTGTTGTTTGTATCGCTTCACGCTAAATATTTATTGTTATATAGTGTATTTGTGTGCTTTATACTAATCATGTTTTAGTGCATGTCCCTTGTACGGACGTACGTAGTCTGAGTAATATTGCGTTTTTTTCAGGTATTTCCGGAGCCAGTTGTGCTATCAAAACCACCTAACAGGCCAATAGATAAAGCTGAACAATAAAGTCCAGCGTGTTCCGTCCGTATGCAGCCGACTCAAAAGGTGTGTAACATGCGATCAGCTCTTTCAGACGTCGCATCGGAAAAGCCATATATGCTTCGAGTTCTATTGCAAAACTTGCGGCATCAAGGACGATTGTCGCACTCATGGGTGCTATATGAGGGTATGTATTTTCTAATTAATGGGGGGGACAGTGTGCGTTAAGGTGTTGTTGATATTCGCATGTAAATATTTCTCATCACTAGAATATGTTTAATTATTCTTTGATAATATATGATGAGGTGTCTTGATATGTATTTTTTACGTTTATCACAAAACGATATATTTTAAACATACGGTTAAAATTTTATTTTAAGATATTTTACATACATAATAAAATAACGTTAATATGAGTGTTGCGTATTGTTTCCATTTAGTATTATTAATTGAAAATGCGTGAATTAAGAAGATAAATAAATAAGTTTTGCAGTGTTGTTGATTTTACACACTTGAATATTTCTATTCACCAGATTACATTTTACTATTCCCTAAATTTTGATTAATATCTAATAAAGATGTCTTGGTATATTTCCTAAAATGATGAAAAAATACTTCTTAATATGATAAATTTTTTGTTAATTGTGCAGCACACTGTTCGTTTTTATGTTCATATTTTTCTGCTAAATCTAATTATTCATATCAGCCAATAACTGCGAATGACGAAGAAAAGCGGAGGAAACAAAAACCGATATTCATTTTTTTCGATTTCGAAATGAGGCAGGACGAAGAGTTTGGTCGAAATGCGCACGGGCCTATATTCAAACACATTCCGAATTGTTGTGTGACCTATCGATTGTGCGACAAGTGCCGGGACAAGGAGCTGGGCTTTCGAGCAAATTGTGGCAGTCAGAACCGCCACATCTTCACCGGCAATAACGTCCTTAACAAATTCGGCTCGTGGTTGTTCTTGGAAGAAAATTGCGGGGCCACAGCTATCGCCCATAACGCTCACAGTTTCGATTCGCAGTTTCTTCTGCAGTGCATTCACGACCAAAGAACGATTCTGCCCAAAGTCGTCAGCAGGGGTCTCGAAATAATTATGCTTGAGGCAGCAGGCGTCCGAGTGATTGATTCGCTCAATTTCCTGCCGATGCCTCTTAGCGCCCTCCCGGATACGTTTAATGAAAAGGAACTGAAGAAGGGACACTTCCCGCACCTGTTCAATACGCTAGCCAACAAGGACTATAAAGGTCCATTACCGGACGCCGAGTTTTATGGTCCGAATCAAATGAAGGACGAGGCCCGGGATGAATTCCTGAAATGGTGAGAATACTTTTTAATTTTTTGAAGCGTTTTAGTCTTGAGGGGGTAGGGCAGTCCCTACGATTTGCTGATTGGTTCTAA
This sequence comes from Mermis nigrescens, assembly GCA_036768485.1. NCBI lineage: Eukaryota > Metazoa > Nematoda > Enoplea > Mermithida > Mermithidae > Mermis > Mermis nigrescens. Next base: position 167,461 of record JAVLUZ010000377.1, on the reverse strand, counting down.
AATAAATAACTTTTGCGATTTCAGGTTTGAATTTTGTGTTTCATAGAAAATTGGTATTTTAATTATTCAGGTATGCGAATGAGAAGGAGCTAGATCGAGAATTCGATTTGCAGCACGAATTGGTCAGCTACTGCAAAAGCGACGTTCATATCCTGTCAAAATGCGCGTTCAAATTTAGGGACCTCTTTCTCTCAGAAACCGGCGTGGATCCGTTCCTAACAAGCCTAACTATTGCCTCAGCGTGCAATTACGTGTACAGACGTAGACACCTTAAGCCCAACACGATTGGCATCATCCCTCAAGGCGGCTACCAAGCCAAGGAAAATCAATCGATAATAGGTCTCAAATGGTTGAAATGGATCGCCGAAACGGAAAAAATCCTGATTAGGCATAAACTGAATGGCGGCGAAGTGAAAATTGGCCGGAACAAGGTCGACGGATTTCAGAATAACGCCATTTACGAATTTCATGGATGTTGGTGAGTGCTTTTTAAATATTTTATTATGTCATGATTTTTGAACAGATGATGCGTTTTTAATAATCTTTTCTTTCAGGTTCTAATATGTGAACACGTATTTTCTTATAGGTGGCACGGTTGCCCGAAATATATCACTAAACGAACGGAAATCACGTTTGATAAGGGTCGCACAGCGGAGGAATCGTACCAGCGAACGGTCGCTCGTACAAATTATTTTCGTTCACTGGGATGCACAGTAATCGAAAAGCGGGGATGCGAGCTCAAACGTGAGCTCCGAGAATCGAATAGGTTTTTTTTATGTACTCGTTTTTCATATTTTGTTCTATTATAATTTTCGTAATCATTGTAGTTTTTTTGCGTTGTACCTTTTTTATGATTTTATGTTTTTCTCGCGCATTCGAAAAAATGAGAGTCGACGAAAAAATAGAAACGTCGATGTAAAAAAATTAAAAAAATCAATGGCCAGCTTTAGTAAGTGGCTGCAAAGGTAAGTTTTATTCTTAATTTTCTCTTTAACTACTTTTCAATCGTTTTCAGGAGGTAAGTTTATTTTTATTTTCTGTACTTAATTATTTTTCAATCGTTTTCAGGAGGTAAGCTTATTCTTTTGTGCTTAATTATTTTTTCAATCGTTTTCAGGAGGGAAGTATATTGATATTTTTTATGTTAACTACTTTTCAATCGTTTTCAGGAGGCAAGTTTATTGATATTTTTATGCTCTATTATTTTTCAGTCGTTTTCAGGAGGTCTTTTATTGTTACTTTGTTTATTTAATTATTTTTCCGATCGTTTTCAGCAAATTTAGGTGCTATTTCTGCGCCCCTTAGTAAACTAATTTCTAGATATTTTAAATACTTCATAGTTTTTACATTTTTTCAGCAACGATAAGTCTTTAATTATTTTTTAAATTTAAAAAACACATTCCAAAGAAAATTACTATCTGTGAAAAATATCAATGTCCGGCCGGACTCAACGCTAATTCTACGCCTTGCTAAACAAGATGAATCATCTGCCAGCCGAAATCATAGCTCATATTCTTTCATTTGTTGATTCTATCCAGCGAATTAATTGCAAGAGAGTTTGTTCTAAGTGGCAAAGTTTGATTCACTGCCTAAATTGGCCCGTATGTTCGAATATTATGGTAGTTATTTTAGAACCCGACTTGATTACAGAACCGAGATACATGCTTCCCAGCGGCCCATACCCTCAGATGAACGCTTTACCTCATGAACAACTTCAAGTGATCGAGTTCACGCCGTCCGTCAACAGGACGACAAAGAATCGGCGCTTTATGCGCCTTTTGAAGGAGCTTAATCCGGCTATTTTTAAGATTGATGGTACTGTACCTACATTTTTTGTTTTTTACCTTTAATCTTTAACTTAGATAAAACCATTAGAGTAATAAATTGAATAAAATTCAGAACAGGTAATAAAAATCAATTAGTTAAATAAAAAAGATGTAACCAAATTCGTTAATCCGAATAAAAAAATCTAAACAAAAAACTTAAATAGAGTAATGAATTAAAAAATATTTTAAGTAAATATTTAAAAAATATTAAAATTTTTTAATTTATATATGTGTACGCTACGATTGATTCTTGATTGTATGCAACGTTTTTTCTAGCTTTCAACGCATACGTCGATTTACCTATAATAATTCGCCGCTTTTTGGAGCGTCAAACGTCTGAAAAATCGATTTGGCTTCGAAACTTTCGCATTTTTCAAGCCAACTTTCATGGTACGGACTAGTTCCAGATTAAAGATCTGAACTTTCGTGGCAGTATGGCCCTTTTAGAAGAAACTGCACCGTTTTTCAATCCCGAACGCCTTACAATTCTCAGCTTATGCACGAACGGCTACTACCCCGGTCTCATGACCAATATTTTGCGCGCTATGCCGCGTTTGCGAGAAATTAATATTGATTTTGCGGATAATCAAAATGTGGATACGCGGCGAATAATTTTTCATGAAATTGTTGAAAATTTTCAAAACTTGTCGTTGAAATTGAACTGCTCATACTATTTAAGTTTTAACCATTCTTCGAATTTTGGCGGTTTTTTTAAATCGTTGCTTAAAATGTGCGTTATTATGAATTTGCTGCGTATAGGTACCTTGGTATTCAGTGGCACCAAGTAACGCGTATCGAAAAAATCGATCGTTCGCATAGAATTGTATAATTTCACGTTATAATAATTTTAAAAAAGAAAAAATAAAAAAATCAATGACTCCCCTTTTTAGGGGAATATTTAATTATATTAAAAAATAGTTTTTAAGTTGTCATTATTCTATGTTGTAATATTCTATGTAGTTCAAGTCGACCAGTGGCTAAACCGATCGATCATGGCTGCTCTGCATCAAAAATTGTAATAGGTTTGTCTATAAGTATAAGATCAGCGTATGCATCATAATGATAAAAAAATGAAGGGTTCCCTTTTTTAATTTGTATACTAACACGCGTTGTTGATTCGTGTGTATACAACAAATCCGAATTGACATGTGACAGCTCCATCAACTACGAAGTTAATACAACAAGAAAAGTCAGATCTTTAATTTTACAAAATTTATGTGACTTGCAAATTTCTGACTGGTCAATTTCAGTCGTTGTTTTCCGCGGCTTAACTGCATGAAATTCAGACCTTTTTGCGAAAATTGTTTGAAAGTTGATGAAAATTTCCCTAAAAGCGTCCGAGTGGAGGGTCGTTGCTTACAAAAGGGTGAAAAATGTCAACATAAAGATGATTTTACTGCAATTTCGAATGAGCTATTAAGCTGCTTGGGCCTCTTAGTAACTCTAACGATTTTGTATTTGATAAAATTCTTAAAAAATGAAATTCTCAATTAGAAGGATTTTCTTCGCGTTTCCAGCGAAATTCATTGATTTTTTATTGAAATAAACTTCACTATTCGAGCATGCCTATTAATTTCAACGCGTTAACTGTTCTATAATAATTCGCATTCTCTTCTTCGATTTCTTTTGCGGTAGGCGGCGCTTCAACTGAGGGTTTTTTGAGTCGCTTGTTTGTTTTAATTTCAATTTCGCCTTCCCACGATTCGCTCTGACTTAGTCGAATGAAGCCTTCGGGGCCGAAACATGCACGCAATGTCGCCGCATTTACTTTTGGATGCAGCTTCTTGCACGTTTTGAATGTGTGGCGCGTAAAGCTGGCGCCTTTCAACCCGTCAAATTTTTCGGCTTCGACGAACAAGTATTCGTGAATAATTTTAATTTTTATATCGGCTGGATCGAACGAAGCGGTAAGACTAATCGAAGTTTCCATATCGGTCTTAAATTTATTAATTAATTAATCAATTCTGCACGTATTTAAAATATTGCGCACTATGACGTCAGCACGAAAAACATCCGAACGCGGCTCGTAAATACATTTTGGACGACATTTTTCGTAAAATTTTGGCAAATTTACGCAATGAGAAACACTGTTCGATCCAACATAATTATGCACAGAAAAGTCGCGAATTTCAACTTTCGGATAAATTGACTTTAAAACACGAAGAATTTTGTCAAAAGTTTCACGAGCGTCCTGGTCCGTTTTTGTCCCCGTGCATACTATATTTCACTCGGTCGGCACATATAGACGCTATTAGATTTAAATCAAGAGCGCTAGTACATTTCGAACTAGCTATAATATTGCAAATCTCCATAATGACAATTTTTTTACAGGACAGATTAATTTATAGGAGCAGTCAAACAAGTTTAGACTCGATTTAACCCAATGAGACATGATTTCATGTTCAAATTTGATTTAATAAATTTTTTTTTCAATTTTCCACGTGGTTCATACATATAAAAAACCTCATCCGTTTCTAAATTTAATTTTTTAGGTTCTTCAGACATTAATTTAGTAGGCCGTCCACACTGTTTTCCTACCCCACCTATATCGAACTCAAAATAAGTCTGTTTCTTCTTTGGGGGTCTACCACGTTTTTTGCCAGTTTCAACAGGCACCACATGTACACTTTTAGGTTCACTTGCGGTTTTTTGTCTTTGTTCCTCTAAAACTGATTGCGTCTGCATGGCTGCAGTGAATTTTTTAACTTGTTCCTTAGAATTATCTCTGCTTTTGAGAATTTTTTCCTTTTCCGATTCGAGGTCTACTTGCGCTTTAATAAGTGGATCTTCAGTAATTTTAGATTTTTTAATTAACGAATCGTAAAATTCGTGCGGTAAAACAACCATTTTACGTGTCATCATTTTTTCAAAGCTTCTTGAAGTGCCTTAAAAAGTTCGAAAACGAATTCTATAGATTCAGTCGTCAAAATTTTTTGTTTGTCACTCGTGCGCGTTTCAGGTAATGCAAGTAAATATAGACTCGTTTCGTGTTGTTGACAAAAATTTGGATTTTCAGTGCAAAATGTTGAATTTAATAAATGTCGGGCTGATTGTGTTAATACTGAAAAGAATTCCTGAGGCGCTTGTTTAATTAATAAAACTCGTAAACTTTTCTTTGTATTTTTATCGCCCAACAATTTAAAGTACGGTTCGCTGATTTCAATTTCTTTCTTTGCTTTGGATGACATTTTTCAAAAATTATATTCTATTGATATTTATAGACATGACCGCCAGATAACCATCGGTTGTTCGTCGGAGAAAATATTCGTACGAAGCCTGTCTTGAATTCGGTTTGCGAAGACATCGACGAGCAGATAATTATACGGCTTTTCCTGCATTGCTTTTTGATACGCTGATTTTAAGGGCCCGTTAGCGCCGTACAACTGTTGATTTAAAACATCGAGAACATTCAGATGCGGTGTTTTCGTAAGTATAAAATAATGTGTGTTCCTGTTGATCGTTGTGGCCATAGGTCCTTTGAAAAACAAATTTTGGGTTATAAAAAAGTTTAAAATGTTTTTGTGGTGCCCGTAGACCGTGAAAAGACGCGCAAAATTCTCATTCTTCACAGCCGCATCAGCTAAATCGTCTGCTATGCAGACGTTAACTTTTCCGTCTTCGGAAACTGATTCGTTTTCAATTTTTTCTAAATTTAGACCTTGACAGAAAGTGATTTCAGGGAACTCGGCTAAAAATTCTTCAAAAAGCGGCTGCCAAATATGATAAAAGTAAAAGATTTTACCCCTCTTTGTTTTAAATGGCCATTCTCTTAAAAGTTTAATTAAAAAGAACGTTTTGCCGCTTCCTGTTGCCCCTGTAATTACAAAATTGGCTGGCGTACGTAAAAATTGAATGTCTGCACTTATTTCTTCCATTGCGAACAAATTGGTATTTTCAAGTTAAAGTGTTCAGCGAACCATTTACACATTAATTTATCGTTTAATGATCGATTATCGGAAAAATTGGTTAAAATGCTATTTATAGAATGTTTTTGGCATAATTTATGCGCTACAAACAGACAGTAAATGCCACAAATCGATGTATAATCAGATTGTAATATTTTGTTTGTTGCTGTGTACTGCCCGGGGTACACCGTAAACGACGAAAAGTATAAAATGGCTTTTTCAAAACATTTTCCATATTCTTGAGGTTTTCGAGCAAAACTGTCAAAGAATACCATTTTTTTAGGACCCTCAGGTTTGAAGAAAAGCACCCAGTGTGTGCCTTTACGATCTGTCGTATTAACTATGACATAAAATGCCCCCCTTTTTTCGTTTATTTCTAGATTTAACGCATTTTCGCAAGAGTACACGCCCTCGTATTTAGACGCTGTTTCACGATCAAGTTTTGACAATGCGTGCAGTTGATTCGAATACATTTATTAAGGTATGAAATCGAGTATTACATTTCTACGGTGATCAATACTTATAGAATTATCCCACAGCATGTAAAAGAACATTGTGCAGTAATCACCAAAAACATCTGCAGGCCACTGACCACTAAAGGTTACCACCCCGTTCGTTTTTGCGGGAATACCCTCTTCTTCAGGATTTAAATCAAAAGGCAGAATCTGGTGTCCTTCTTCTAAAAAGTCGTCAAAAGTTATGCCCGTGTCCGTATCACTGTAAAGCTTTTGAACCATTCTCAGAGAATTTAGGTATGGATCAATAAGTGATTCTTTAGGTGTGTAGGGTAAGGGTGGGAACAGATTCCCATTCACCTGTATTTGAGCGCTAATGCACTTTCTTAGTGACAACAGAAACGGATTTCCTTCGTAACCACCCAAAACAGAAGAAGATTTTACTAGTGTAATAATAATGAGCCGAGGTATTTGGCCACTGTTCAAAACAAAATTAGATAAATGGGTTTGACCGGGTGCTAGTTGTGTGCTTCGTACTGTAGCACAATTAATAGGATAAACCATTGGCTTGTGTTGCAGAGAACGCTCTATGCTTAAAATTGTATTATTAGATATAAACATACGTCTGACTTTCAGTACAATTTTCTTAATTATTAATTTTTCATTATGGGTGGCTGTACCTGAGAGCAAATGAAATGATGATGGGGTAGGTACTAGAGTTAAAGAAAACTTTACACCCGGAATAATCAATTTTGATTGCAGTAAAAAGTTGCAGTGTATTCGTCCTGCCATTTCGACAACGTTGCTTTCTGCAAATTTGGCCACCCGTTTGTCGAATGCGGGATTACTTTTGGCTACAGTTGCATTAAACTTACCTGCTTGCTCTTTGTAAAACATTTGGGGGATTCCCACTGCCCCATTTTTTGCAGCTGAGGAGTAGGTGAAATTTGTTTCTATGTAAGCCCTATATGGATATGTATTTGTAGCTTGACCCACAATTACGTTATTCACTTTTAGAACAATATCACGGAAAAGTGCATGCAATGTTAAATTAACGGGAGCAACCCGGGCGTCTTTATCTATATTCGCCCCATCCGCTTTAACTACTTTTACACGAATTTTCAATTAAAAGTTGGGGTCAGTAAGTTGCGTCCATGATTCTGGGATATCAAATTGAATTGGCTCTTCTGTAATTAACGGTCCTATCGGAAAATATTCGACCTCTGTCTCAGACACTACAGATAACGATTGTCTATCGATAATTTCAGTGTTTTTTGGCATATTTAGAGTTCCTTAATGCAAATGCGTGATTAAGTTGCGATTTCTTCCTTGGTTTTTTTATTTTTGATTTCGTTTTTTGCCGTTTCCTTTTCATATTTATAGACGTTCCGACATCACCGCTGCCGCTCTGTAGAGCCACCCTTTTACGACGACGTTTTTGCGCTGTAGTGCCACTGCTGTGCTCTGGCCCTATAAACTCAATGGCTCGCTGTTTGCAAAGAGAAAAAGGTTGGAAAGACATTATTTTTTAGAATATAGTTGATCGTTTAAAATGAAATTCAATAATTATCGGATCTTCTAAATTAAAACAATAGTTACTGGTATCTTTGACTTGCACAAAAATTGATGGTACGTAGCTTTGTAGTATTGTGTAGTACGATACATATTCATATTTATAGCTAACAAATTGCGACGATGCCTTGAAAACGTCCATGCACATGGTCCGAGCGCTGTTCGACTGGGGCACGATTAAGTCGGATTCGACGGAAAATATAGGTTTTATACTTACTTCACGCTCGCCTTTGACTAAATTACTTTTCGTTGGAAACATTTCGGGATAAAATGTATTAAGTTTAAAACCTAACATGTCTGTCAAATAAGGCGAATTGAATTTTACTTGGGTGTTTTTTACATTTAATACTGCATGATTATCATCTGTGATCGAGAGACTTAGATCATCACTCATACTCTGAGGCACAGCTTTATTAAATGCATTCACTAATTCTCTAACGCTAGTTGGGAAACTATCCGTATTTAGGAAGAAAGATTTAGGGACCGTTTTGACGTCTGGCTTGTCGGGTGAAAGGTAGCTTACCCCATTTTAGTTCATGAATGGTGATTTTAAAATAATTTTCTTTATGCCTACCTCCCATTCGCCTGCAAATTCAAAAGGTTTTTTAAGCTGAAGCATGTAACCTTGATTAACTTTCAAAACCGATGGTTTCGAGGAATCGAAAAATAAATGAAAATCGCCTGGACCTATTGTAAAATCATCCATTTTTTGTGTATGAAAAAGATTGTATGCGGATCTATTTATAACCTTACAACGTTTGAGACCCACGAGTCGAATTTAGGGGAGTAACCGCGCCACCGAACTAAATAATCCGTTTTTCCTGCCCGTTTTCTCGTTTTCAAAATTTTCTCGACAATAAACAGATCTTTGGCAGTTGAATCAATTTTTTGTAATTCCTTCTCGTAAAAAATACCGTCCAATTTTTCGTGCATCTGGTCTTCTAGAGTGTACACGGGAGGATTGCGCGCAAATCTCTCTTTTACAACAAAAAACTCTTCAGTCCAATTAGGCCAGAACCCTTTTTCAAACATACGTTTAACTTTACTTATACGAACTTTGTCGCCTATATTAAATTTAAACTTTACGGGCTCACGAGGCTCTATCCTAAATGCTTTATTTAAAATTTCAAGCTCGTTTTTCTCGTTAACATTCTTAGGAGCAATGCCAATGGTTCTATGAACGGAATTATTATAATTTTCAACTAAGTTATCAATGACGTCAATGTACCTATATGTGTTATTACGCGTAAAATAGCGCCACATTTTCTCTTTTAGGGTTCTATTGAAACGTTCGACTATGCTAGCTTTCATTTCGCTTTTTGTTGTAAAAAAATCAATATCTTCCGATTTAAGAAATTTTTGAAAATCTTTGTTCACAAATTCTTTTCCTGCATCCGTTTGTAATTTATATGGTTTTCGACCAAGACTTAAAATTTGTTTAAAAGCTTCTTGAACATGTTTTGCATTTTTATTCTTCAATGGTATGACCCATGCGTATTTGGAAAACAAGTCAATGCAATTTAAAAGGTAGTTAAAACCGTCGTTATGTTCGGCTAAAGTTTGGAGGTCAACAAGATCCCCTTGCCACTGCTCGTCAATTGTACTTACCAGAACCTTATTTCTACTATATTGCTTAAATGCCGGTTTATGTAAAGAGTATGTAGGTTGCTTAGCTAACCATGATTTAACTTGAGACAATTTAACGCGCGGATTTATTTTTTGAGCCTGGGCGTACAAGTGATGGGCACCCGAGAAACCCGTTTTTGGATCGTAATATAATTTTTTAAATGCTTTATTCATTTTTTCATACTGAAAAATTCTTATCAATATTTATACATGTCAACATGGCTAAACGCGCCTGGCGTGTTAAGCGTAGATCATTGTTTATCTTTATTTATTCATTTACAATACAGAAGTAACTTTACGCATGATCGTATTCTCATACAAATTTTCCCACATATTTTTTGCATTTGCAATAAAATGACGCCACAATTCGTACAGTATTTCATTTTCGCGATTAACGACACGATCTTTTAAAAATAAGGCGAATGTCCAAAATGCGTTTGTGTCTTAGCTTTTTCTTTCTTCCTTGAAGGCTTCGTCCAATTGGCTCCAAAAACAGGTGCCTATATTCAGCACGTTACGGTTGCTGACAAATCGAATAGTTGCTCTTGCGATGAGTTTGTCGACGAAATGGTGGTAAGCTAGTTCGCCGGGTGATGCCATTTTTTATCTTTCTGCATAATACCCACCTCTTTTTCTACTCCTATTTATAGACTTTAGGCACTCGATTTCACCTTCTCGTCCCCAATCTCTTCTTCTATGTACCGCTTAATAACGCGACTGCCTGCCTCTTGCATGGCATGATTATACTCACAACATCTGGGGCACATTTGAAGATTCATGTACCATCTACCCCCATTAGTTTCAAAAAAATCTTTTTCTGATGAGTTTTTTGGCAAAAATAACACAATTGAACCATGAGAGCGTACATAGGCCGCTCTACATTTCGCCCAAACATTTGAATGGGGGGGCCTGATAGACCGCCCATACGGCTTTTTCTCTTCTTCGACAAAAAGTCGTTTTTTCAGTTCCTTAACTTCTTCCATTTTTTTCATTAAACTATTTTTTTAAAATCTTTTTTCATATTTATAAACTTGAGTGGACACGTTCAGACACATTTTCAGTCGGCTATAAATAGGAGTAGAAAAAGAGGTGGGTATCATATCGTGGAAAATGTTGGTTCACGACGACTTAACGGATTATTGCGTCCAGCTGGTTAAGGATTACGTCAACAGGAATTTGGGGCGTCAAGATGCGACCTTCAAACGGATTCAGTTTGGCGCAGACAAAGCTGCCCAGCGGCACTTCATCAACCAGCCGTTCGATATTGACCCGGCGTCGGCGGAACAAGACCATTTTGACGAATTTACTGCCGAAATTTTCAAACGAGGAATCACCATCGATGGCTTCTTCACGCTGATCGGCTTTATGGGTCTGCTTGCAGACGTGCTTCGAAGGAATCGAATAAGCATCAACGTGATGGTAGACTCGTTCAGGCTTTACTTCCAAAACAATTTGAGCGCGTGGTTTGCAATCAATATGCTGCAATAAAAATTACGTCGGATTTATTGACTTATAATATAAAACCAACGGCCCTTTTAAGGGCTATCATATTAACAGGAGTGATTGGTTGCATTGTGCTTATACTTATAAATATGAATATATGCTCAATCTTTTTTTGCTTGCAAGTATGGAGGATTGCATCGAAGGTTTACTGCTGACATTGACTGTTACTATATGTTTAATATTCTTGGAATTTATCATACTGCTATTATACAGAAATTATAAATAAACATTCTTGTATCTATTGTAAACATGGATTCTGCTAAAACGATTTACGAACACTTTCTTTTTCATCTCGTTCAAAAAGTTCAAAAAAGGCGGCACACTAGTTTTTCCGATATCGAAAAACTGGGCTTTTATTTCTGGCCTAAACTTAGTCGTGCGTACCGTTACAAACTACAAACCGAAAACAGAGATGCGTTCTGGTCATTCTCCTGTTTTTTAAAATTCAACGCTGAAAACGGCTTTTTTGTAAATCTCTGCGACTTATGGGACAAATTCAGCGACGAGGGCCGCAATTATTTTGCTATGCTCTACGAGCAAAACTTACTAGGCCACATAGATAAGATATTTAAATAAAAAAACGCAGCCCAGCAAAAACTCTTTTCTTTACACTCACTTTACACCGGCCTCATTTTCCCCCATACTCTAACGCTGCACACACTACAGCATAAGGGCCGAACTTGGGTGGAACCGGCCTCCTATCCTCCAACAATATGTATCCAAAAATGGGAGGGGCCAGACTCATAAGCCGATCCTTATGCCATAACACTGGTACATGCTATGTAAAGGAGCCCTGGTTGCGCTTGTGGACCTTGGTGGCGCTTGTGGACTCCCACAGGGACTGCTACCCCCAACACACACACACACACACACACACACTGCCAAATTGTTCTTACCCCTTCCCAGCTAGTCTTACTGACAGGTTTGGGCATGTTTATTATAATTGATTATTAGTTGTAAAAAATAAAATCTCCATAGGGTACTTTACACCCATCCCTTTGTCGTCATCATCTGAAAAAACCAGTGTAATCGATACACTGTAGGTTGCGCGCTAAAATTTTGTACATAACGCAGCTACCATTTATATATCTTATCCTGAAAATTTGAGCTAAATGCGCCCAATAGTTCTTGAAATATAGTGCTATATGAGAAAGTGTAAAATAAATTGGTATACTGTAGACTGCGCGCTGAAATTCTGTACACAGCATGCCTTGCCTATATATATTATATCCTGAAAATTTTAACAAAATCTGGCTAGTCGTTATTGAGTTACACAAAAGTGTAAAGTTATGCTGGTATACTGTAGGTTGATCGTACATATTGTGTACATAACATGCCTGGCATACGTTCATCCTACCCTAAAAATTTGAGTTCAATCCGACTGTGGGCTCTTGAGTTATAGCTCTTTGAATTTTTCCCCCAGGGAAATTTACCCTTCCCTGGCCCTGGGCCCCTGGCCCTGGGCCCCTGGCCCTAGACTGGACGCGCCCCATCCCCGGGCAGGCCCCCCAACCTCGACCACAACTCTGGGCAGTTTCGGGCAGACCCTACCCAGCCATTTGCTCCCTGTCACTACCTCAATTTCGGGCCAGGGAGCAGATCTGCCCATCTTTCATCATTGTATATGCTATAACACTGGGGCCAGACTCATAAGCCGACCCCTATCCTTAACCATTGCCTATCTTATAACACTGGGGCCAGACTCATAAGCCGACCCCTATGCCATAACACTGTACATGCTATAACACTGGGGCCTGACTATGCCTGGAATCGGCCTCCTATCCTTAACCACTGCCTATCTTATAACATTGGGACCAGACTATGACTGGAATCGGCCTCCTATCCTTAACCATTATCTATCTTATAACATTGGGACCAGACTATGACTGGAATCGGCCTCCTATCCTTAACCACTGCCTATTCTTTACCATTGCCTATCCTTAACCATTGCCTATCCTTAACCATTGGTGCCAGACTCATAAGCCGACCCCTATGCCATAACACTGTGTATGCTATAACACTGGGGCCTGACTATGGCTGGAACCGGCCTCTTATCCTTAACCATTGCCTATTCTTTACCATTGCCTATCCTTAACAATTGCCTATCCTTAACCATTGGTGCCAGCCTATGGCCGGAACCGGCCTTCTATCCTTAGCCATTGCCTATCTTATAACACTGGGGCCAGGCTATGGCTGGAACCGACCTCCTATCCTTAACCTTTGCCTATTCTTTACCACTGCCTATCCTTAACCATTGGCTATCCTTAACCATTGGTGCCATGGAGCTACGTATAACTACTCGCAACAGTCTTATGTATTTCATGCAATTCTGTGCATGAGAATCAATTTTCAGCTCATTATCAAGTGACCACAGAAGTGATTGAAAAATTGCCTACAGTAATATAGTTTTGAAAAGTAAACATTCATGTGTCATGTAATTGTTATAAGTACAATATTATGATTGTTGCTTCAGCTAAAGTCACTTCAGTTTTTTGAGTACAGTGATTCAAAAATTGTTATTCGTGCATGTTGCTCCGCATTCATAATGGTTTGCTTTAGAAATATTTATAAGTGTTGGTTACGTTATCATACATGTGTAAATTAATCATAAATGTTTTGATCCGCAGGTAATTGATTTGTCGTTCTTTGACTTGTTGAATAAGCTTAATTTATGTACGTAGTGTTAATGCGGGTATTGATAGAGTGAGTTGAGCGAATGCGAATGCAAGTATAAACAGCTAAGATGGAAGCAGTACCTAATGACAGTCGCTACAAGACTGACAAAGATAGGAATAACTACTATTTTTTGCTAACAAAAAGTTGGGTACTAGCAAGAAAAAATGCCCGATGGAACAAAACAAGGTAGAATATACTTGGAACAAAGAAGTATCAAGGACGTAAAAGGAGATGACTAGAACAAGCTCCTATCTACAAATGTCACAAAATTTGCTAAAACTCAGAAATTTCCTAAACAAAGAAAAAATGAAAGTAAGTAAATCAAAGAAAAAACCTACCTGTGCCTAAAAGTGCAAGATCTGCTAAAAATCAGACTTTTTCTAAGCAACGCAAAAATCGAAGTATATTCAGCGGCTTCTGAAAAAAATAGGTGAACCTTCTTATATTGTCCACCATACAGAGGCCGTTTCCAAAATTCTGAGGGGGGTTTTCAAATTGGAATATTGGCCTTGAAAATAGTGCTATGGCGAAGAAAACACCATTTTTGAACGTTTCTTGTCGAGCTCTATCTATTAGTACCTACCAAAAAAACCCAAAAAAGAGCAGAAAGATTCAAAAAATTTAATTATTGAGGTATTGATGGGTATTTGCGTTTTCTTGTTGGGTATTTTGCCTTAAAGTGCATACTCCCCAAACCCCCTACGTCTAGGTATGGTGTCCAATGCTTAATATAAAGCTTATAAAATAAATCTCGAATCTGCGTTTTTGCTAATCACTTGCAACGTTAATTTATTCGATATTGTGGCTAGATAAATATTACAAAAAGTCATATCCTATGATTATTTGCGATACCGCAACAAAAGACTGTGATTTCTATATAATGCATGTGTCCATTCAGTACTCTTCTGGCGTTTAATCTCACCAGACCACCCGGATTTCATTCCTGCCCATGTAAACTGATAACCATTAGGCATCTGAGGTTAGTTGTATGCACCAGTGTTCAATCTGCCGTTTTTCCAATTACCATAATTACTATTTTTTGACCCAGAAAAGTATCGCACCATGGCGCTGCTTAGCTATGGCGATATATGCTTTTGCAGAGTGAGTGGTTCATTTATCTAACCCAATGTTTTATATTTGTTCGACAGGATGCTGCTTTCTTCTGCAGGCCACAAAATATACTTCGATTTTTGAGTTGCTTAGAAAAAGTCTGATTTTGAGCGGATCTTGCAGTTTTAGGCACAAGTAGGTTTTTTCTTTGATTTACTTACTTTCATTTTTTCTTTGTTTAGGAAATTCCTAAGTTTTAGCAAATTTTGTGACATTTGTAGATAGGAGCTTTTTCTAGTCACCTCCTTTTACGTCCTTAATAATTCTTTGTTCCAAGTATATTCTACCTTTTTTTGTTCCATCGGAGCATGTTTTGATAGGAAAATCGAACTTTAAAGTCGGCTATCCTTCAGCCTGTCATTACTAGTGTTCATGTACGAGTTTTATTCGTGCCTCCAGGAAGAGAAAACTCGTTGCATTAAGTAGGGTTCGAACGTCAACCTTCTGCACCAGGTGCAATGGGTCACAAGGCTCTAGATATATATATATATATATATATATATATATATATATATATATATATATATATATATATATATATATATATATATATATATATATATATATATATATATATATATATATATATATATATATATATATATATATATATATATATATATATATATATATATATATATATATATATATATATATATATATATATATATATATAGGAAGCTGATGCTTCCTATATGATTCTGGTAGCTCGACTTTTAGCGAAAATTATATAAAATATTCACTTAAACTCATTTAACACAATTTTTATTTTCTAAAGGTATGCAGAATAATGCAAATAATGTGATTTAGCTTAAAATTGTTTGCTCAGTCCATACAAGAATTTAACCAAAAAATTATGTGTTGCTGTCATATTAATTTTATTGAGTAAACAAAATGCCGGATTTATGTAAATAGGTAATGATGGAAACTAAAGCTTATTGTAACATTCCTTTTTATGTTTAAAATGGGAAGTTTTTAGGAAGTGTCTCATTTGAATTTAACGTTTGTTTGAATTCAGTGCGTTTCTCTTTATAATGGATGAAAATGACCATAGGTGGGCAGCACCACAAATCTGGTGGAGGGATGTGAAAAATGTTTTAGAGTTCGAAAAAATGGTCTTAAAAGTGGTTGTATGGTGAAAAACACCATTTTTCGACGTTTCTCATCGAGCACTATTGAATAGCATCAGAAAATTGCTAAAAAAGCAAAAAAGATTTTTTTAAATTGAATTTAGGAGGGTATTTTTGATTTCTGGGGTTATTCCAACTTCTGATGGTGCATACATTTAAACCACACATGGGCTTGGGGAGGGGGGTTTGGGGGGGGGGTATGCAGCCAACCGAGAAGTTGAAATACCTCACCCCCAGAAATCAAAATACCCCCCCCCCCCAAAATTTTTTTTGCTTTTTTTAGCAATTTTTCGATGCCATTGGATAGTGCTCAATGAGAAACGTCGAAAAATGGTGTTTTTTTCGCCATACAACCACTTTCAAGACCATTTTTTTTACCTTTTAAAATTTTTTCAACCCCTCCAGAAAATTTTTCACCCCTCCCCAGAATTTTGGTGCTGCCCACCTATGCCCCAAACCCCCTCCAACGCTCACTTGTGAAAATGACTAACAATTAACATTTTATTATAGTGATTTTTCGGACTCAGAGGACAGTTTACTAGATTTACAAAATGAAAACCTAAATGAAAGTTAAGTTTTGAAAAACATTTCAGATGAAGAGTCCTCAGACGTAATCAAAACTGATAGTTCAATAATAGTTGACAAATGGAATGAATCAGAAGAGCAAACTGGGGTGAAATTCCACCTCAAGTAAGTTAAAAACTGTGCTTGTGAGTGTTACTTTATTCTGTACTTATAATGTAGCCTGTAAAATATTTGAGAGCAATCATTGAGCTTCTAGGTTCAGGCACTTTTTCTAAGTAGAATGAGCTAAAAAATGCATTAGAAGATTATCTAAAGAGTGATCTTAAATTGTCAGGCATAAAATAATTAATTATAATAGGGTAAATAAATTTGAAACTGAGTTGGCCAAGGAATTCGATTTTATTCATAAAGGAAATAATAGTACAGATAGTGAATCTAGAATGTTGACCATAAACAAATAACGTGAGTCTCTAATTAATTAAAAAACTGTGAGTGTGGATAAAAAGTGTTGAAATGAGTGGTGGTTTTGCTAACTTTAAAAACTTTTCCATGTTTGCATTAATGTATTACATTCATTAAAATGCTATATAATGAGTTGTTTTATTTCTTTCGTCTTCTTCATTCTCTTCTGAAATGCTGTACAAATGTTCTGAATGATATTTAATTCATTTTTTTAATATTTTGTTGAAGAAATAAGTATGATCATGGTAAGTAGTATATTATTCAAGCCTTATGATTAACAATGATTATATTCCTAAAACGTTTGTTCTGCACTTATTTTTATAGGAAGAAATAGATGTAAAAAACGTTATTTTTGTAAGAAGCTGCTGTCTATACCAATTTTTAATTTATTAAAACCTCTGACACAAAGGCTAGCAGGTCGAATAGACTTGAGTCTGTCATTACAATAATTGATTCTGTGATTTATACAGTATGTTAAAATAAAATTAAGTGACAACTTCATGAAAAATTTAACTAATTTCGATTTTTATAAAACATATTTAGAATTGGCATAACAATTGCATCATATAAGGTATGGACAGCAGACTGGCTTTAATAAATTACAACTGAATGAACCATGAACACAAATAGAGCTCAAAATCAGCTTTTTTGAGCTAAGATAGGGGGCATTCAAAATTTTAGCAAATAAATATAATATAGCTAAGATGCATTCATTAAGTTTTTTTCAGTTTTAACTGTGTGCTATGCAGGTATTTAACTGCCTCATGTCTGTTATTGACAAGGGCATTGAAGACCTAAGATGCCTGTTATTGCATATATCAGAGGCAAGCTCCGCCTATCTTGTACTGCTGCCCTTGTTTAATGAATGATGAGTTTGAACCATCTTAATTATTGCATTGTTCATGGCAGTTTTAGTCATGTTGTGGTCAATTGTGTTTCTTTCCTATTCTTTGCTGCTCTTTTGAAGTTCACTGAGCTATTTTAATTTGTATTTTTTAACTTCTGATGGTTTGTCGTATAATGTTTAATTTAACATATTTGCTCCATTACACAGCTCAATTATTTTCCTATGTTTACTGAGTGTCAGTTGTTTAGATCATAAGTTTGCATAATATATCAGAAAAGTCATGTATTATGCTCACACATATATGTACAGTAGCTGACCTCGAAAGCTAGTAAAACTACCAAAGTAGTGTTATGTTTTCAAAGCATTTTTAGGTATTTTTTGCCATTCAAATCTAATTTTGCCATTTGTTTTGGCTCAGTTCTCCAAAAATTGTCCGGGATTCTATTTTGGGAGTGCTAAACCTTATAGACCCATCTACTTACACGCTTGCTTGTCTGCCAGATGCGTGCCATAGAATAAGCACATATAGATGAAAAGAATTCAGCAGTTAGTTGTACAGACAGGTGATTCTAAATGCACACAATCACACAAAAGAATAGGAACACAGTGTAGACTCTAAATGAGCTTGTTGAAAAAGAGTCTCGAAATAAAGTAATGATTTTAATGAATAAACTAAATTTTTTAAACAATTCTCAAGCTATCCAGTTTTTGAGAGATAAAATAGCTTAACATACTCCCTACACTCTTAACTGCTAATTTAGGCATAGGCTGTAGACTGCTTACTTAAATATAAGATTAATATTACATAATTTACATTACTGCTAGAGCCAGATTAGTACTAAGCTATTTTATCCAGTGCAGATTAAAAGGTCAGTATGTAAGATTATAGAGTCAATAGTCAGGATTATCATTTTAGTGTTTCAAACTGTTTCAATTATAAATTTGAAAGTTTTGAACTGATTTTATTGTTCATGTAAATTTTAGCATAATTTTAAAGAAACAAGACACGTGGTTTTTATTAAAAAAATGATCTGCAAATAAGCAAATTAAAATTTAAGCTTGGGATCAGATATAACCTTACCAAGCATTATTTTTAAATCATGCATTAATTAACCCTTCGTCTCTTTCAGTCTGCATCAGACAACTATTTCATTGCCCAACAAGTATTATAGGCAACAAAGTTAATATGATTTATTTAAAGACTAAAGGCCCTGCTATACTTCGCCGCGTGGTGCCGCGTGGCGCCGCATGGCGCCGCGTGGCACCAGGCGGCGCTTTGTGGCGCTGCGTGGCACTACGCCACGCCGCGTGGCGCCGAGCGGCAAAGTAACTGCTATACTTCCAAAGCGGCACCATGCGGCGCCATGTGGCGCCGCGTGGTATTACATGGAGCCGCACGGCATGGGTTGTGCTGCTATACTACCAGGTGGCACCGCGCGACAGAAAACAATTTATTGACTACAGAATTTCATACAAGCATGGACAAAAATCTAATGTTATTATTGTTTTGTCATAGAAGACAAAAAAGAACAAAGCGGCAGTGGTATATTCGACTAGTTAAGAAAAAAATTTTACTGGGCAATTTCATACGCTAATTATGGGGTTTAGAATCATATTTTAGATAATATCGTCCTTTCTGTCCATTTTAATATCCTTTTAATCTAATAAATCGTATCTAAATACAAGTAAATATCAAAAATATTAATGAACTACATTTTCAGCTTAAACACTGCAAAATTTCAATTGAAGAACCGTTTATACCCTTTTCACTTATTTTCTTGACACAGATTATGGTATTCATTTTTAAGGATTTTTTTAATTGCATGCATTTACTGTAATTACTAAATGTTGAACCATTATAGAGCGGTGAACAATACAAGGATGAAATTTATTGATGTTGTAAACAAGCGTAAAACTACAGTAAAACAGCAAAAAAGTAAAACATGAGTAAACTGTATACTGTATTTTGTGTCAAGAAAACAGGTGTAAGGGGTATAGGTCAACCCAAGTGCACATTACTCATTTTCGGTTTCAGCTTCATAAAAACAAGTTTTGAAAGGCATAGAAACACACATTTTCGCACACAGACATCTTAAAAATCGATTATATATTCAATTTTAACGCTTTCACGTATGCATAAACATCAGTTTATAATAAAAATTGCTAAAATCAAGCTCTCCCTCATAAATACATAATAAATATAGGCCTCCGCGTCCCACCGCGTGGCAACAGTTTGAACAGTGTTCAAACTTCAATTTATCTACCGGGCGGCGCCGCGGCAGATGTGCTGCTATACTTCCACACGGCACTGAATGGCGCCGTGCGGTGCCGCACGGCACTGCGTTTGGAAGTATAGCAGCATATTTTGTTAACGCGGAGCCACACGGCACTGAGCGGCGGGAAGTATAGCAGGGCCTTACAATCTCTATTGCTGAGAAAATTCAAGGCAAGCACTAAGCCATCTAGAATGTTGACCTTGGGTCAATACTGCTGTGTTGGAGTTGACCTGCTTATTGTATTGTTTACCTCAGTTTTGGTCAAGTTGCAGCCAACTCTTTTTCCTCCATATTCACTAATCTGATTGTGATGTTTACTTGGCCAAATCCTCTTGTTTTACTGCTCATGGTTCCTTATAAGACACTTCCATTAATATCTTTACTGTATTCTATTTTTTATTAATTTTCTAACTTATACAAATTTATTCTGCTACAAGTCAAAAACGATTTATTTAAACATATAGAACTAGAATTTTAATGAATAATAATTTGATAAAAAACATAATTTGTATGAAATAAAATTTGTTAACAAATAAAAATTTAGCAGCTTTTATAATATATTTATTTTATTTGCACTCTTACTGCAGAAACTGATACAAAATTGTTCTATTTCTATTCTATTTGATGAACTCGTTCTCCCACATCTGCCACAAGTTACACCCATTTACTAAACCTATTTTTAGAATGCATCAAGCAACCCTTGCTATCAAGGCATTTGAGACAGTCTGCCAATGAAGAGTTGAGCATGGTTGTAAAAAGTCCCATGGATGCAGTTTAAAAGGTAATATCAGAAGACTTGGCTGCTGATGTGAAAGCTCAGCAATTGGAGGCATTAGGCCCAGGAAGAATGACAAGTCTGAACCGCCAGGCTAGCCAGGCTTTAGCAGGCTCGCTGGTACAATGAGCTGCATACTAACTTTGCTGTTCCATGTAGGGCTGAAAGAGTTGGATTCGGATGAAGTCTGGGAGCCATTGCTCAGCTGGAAAAGTTTTGTAAATGGTAAGGAAACCAGGTTTACTTCCTGTCCCATTTGCACGTGTTAACTTAGATTTTAAAAATTTGCTTTTAAGGATTTTTTTATAATCTTGGGAGAAAGCAGCTGAGTTGTCCATCAAACAAAGACTGTATTCCAACATTTAAAGATAAAATTTGATGACCTGGATCAGTTTATTCCAGTAAGATTGATACTCAGTGTGATTTGTCCTATGTTTTCACCTTGAGCGTGCTGTGTTCTATTTCATGTTGTTTTTTTAAATGGTGCATTATGTCATTATATATTTATTAAATGGCTTTGCTCGCAGATGCCAGGCAGGACAAGAAAAGGCTGTACAACATCCAGTGCAGTGTGTTCATCAACATGCACCACCTTTTGTCCAATGTGCAAACAGTGGTGCTGCTCAGGTATCAGCCCGCAATATAAGAGCAGGTAGCTGACCCTGTCAAGATACTCAAGCTGGCTGCAACTGCACTGGGATTGGACTTGAAGCGCCCCTCTTCTGGTCAATTCCCCTACTTGGCTTCTGTAGTATAATTAGTTTTTCAATTCTTATTTTCCTTAATTGATTTAATATAACTCTTATGAATTTTTGCAGGCAAACCGGCTAAATAAGCTACAGGGGGTGGAAGAATCCAGCATCGAAGTTTAGATCATTCTTAACATGTCCCCAAATTATGATACATTGATATCACAAACTATTTTAAATAGGAAGACTTTGGGCCTCTGCGCAGCAAAAGCCCAAGTTTCATGATGCCAAAGCAAGTGCAAAAGAAGCATAAGAGGGTCAGTCCACATAATTGTTATAAATATGCACAAAATTGTCTTTATTGTAAGAACTTTTTACTTGAGAATATTCCTATGTAAATAAAAATGTTTTTTATTATCATATTTGAGTTATGAAAAAATATTTAGCATATCTATCTAAGGCACTAACTCACAAACAGATAATTATATACATTTAAAGTTAAGATTCTTTTTGAAGAATATGTCTACTTAAATTACTTTTTTCTGTTGTAGTGTAATATTTCACCCATTTATAGGGAAAGCCCAAGTTAAACAATGCCATAGAAAAGTAAAAGAAAACACACAAAGGTTAGAAAGGTTAGTCTACATTGATGAGCACACCTGGGCATGGGGGTTAGGAAGGATATGCAACCCCCAGAAACCAAAATACCCCTCTCCAGAAATCAAAATACCCCCCTCCCAGAATTCAATTTTTGAACATTTTTTTCGTTTTTTTGCAATTGTTTGATGCTGATGGATAGTGCTTGATGAGAAACGTCAAAAAATAATGTTTTTCTGCAATACCACCATTTTTAAGGCCATTTTTACCATCGAAAATTTTTGCACCCTCCCCTTACAATTTTCTTGCTGCCCACATATGGTGTTTATTTAAAATTTTTATTTAAAATATCACCTAGGTTCTAAAAATATTATTTCAAGATCAACTTAACACCTAATGGCCAGCAAAATGACAAACGTACTGGCAGTCAGGGAAGGGAGGAAGTTGAAGAATTTATCTCAATTTTTATGCATATACTAATATTTTGGAAACATTTATTTCCTGCAAGGTCTGTGCAATATCATATAACTAGACATTATATTGCAATATTTGAAATTCTTAATAGGCTCGATATAATTTTATCTTTCTGTGCAGGTTGGGATAGATTAATTTCAAACTTGGAACATAATGTATTTTGAATTTGTAATGTGATTTGTGTTAGAAAACCTACTTTTCTGCATTGTAGGAGAGTATTGGGCCTCTTCAAAGTTACAGTCTTTGCAAATTGACAAAGACTGCAGTGGCTGCAAAGGAAGGAAGGAATTGGAGGAATTATTGTTTTTTTAGCATTTATTATTATTTTCCAAATGTTGAAATGTTTTGCAAGCCTTTATATAATTTTGTTTTTCAAGACCATAGAAGGAGGTATCAATCACACAGATGGAATGTGAAGTATTTAAATTTCATTCAATATCAGTTTTCGAAATGTGTATTCCTGGGTGTGTGAAAGGTTGCATGGTTTTTAACTCCTACCTGTCAACTGACCACCCACAGAAAGGTTGTAACCCCACTCCTATATTCTCAATTTTGTGTAAAAATTGTACAAAGTTGTGCCTTTTTACCTGTCTTTTGCTCACATTAAACTCAGGCACTATATGTCATGTTCACATTCTTTAAATATTTTTTTTCAATTTTCTTAATTTTTTAAATTTTATCAGAAATTTTTTCTATTTTATATTATAGAAACAATAAGTTTTTTGTGTGTACCCATTGTGTCCTAACCCTAAGGGGCACTTTCAACAATTTTTCAGGGCACAACCTTTCCATAGGATCACCATGCTGTACATGTGTGGATGCTTCATTTTCAGCTTGTGGAGTAATATTGGGCTTGTTTATAGGGACAGTCCTTGCAGATTAATCCCAAAAACGAGAAATAAGAAATGCAAAAAAGTATCCCTTACACATAATCAAAAAACTTCAAAGTGAGCCTGTTTTATATACACAAATTCTGTCAAAGGCCGAAACAATATCTACCAGCAAGAATAGCAGCATTGACATAGACCCAAGTCTGGCAAGAACTAAAAGGATGGTAAGGGTTTTTCCTTTTATTTTCCATGTTAACAAGTTTCTATATCTCAATCTGACTTCATTAACTTGTGTAAAGTATGCAGAATGCAATGACATGATTGTTTTAATTTTGCAGAGAATTGTTGGACCAGCTTGCTGCAAAAGCTCTACTAAATAAACAGCAAAGAAGAAGAATAGGGGTCACAAGAATGATTTCAATTAATGATTAATTAAGTAGGCAAATCTCATTTGCTCTGTAATATGCTTTACACTGAATTTATACAGTATGCAACATTGTCAATCTTTTTAAAACTAGGTCATCAATATTAACATGTTCCTCGATTTTAATGTTTAGCTGGTTCTGAGCTTATAAACAACTGCACCGGTGCCTGAGCCTAAGAAGTATAAGCAGAAGAAGCAGGAGTGCTGTGAATATATTTTTTGTACAAATAAAACTTATTGAAACATTTTTGTAGCCTCACTGAAAGCTTTTAGTATGTTGCAATGCACAACAGATGATTTGCACAACGAATGCTACTCCCATGCAATATGTAACCAGCCTTAGGTTGCAATTTATGCTGGTTACTGGATTTACCTTCTTTTACAGAATAGTTTTGTTTTGAATAGTTGACCTTGTTGCAAAACCTGGGTCTCTTAATTCAACAATAATCTCATTCAAATTTCTCAATCTAAACCATGACAATACATGCACATATGATGCGCCGAATAAAAAAAGAGTTCGTTTTCTCTTGTTTTCTTCTAGACCAATTTTTTGGCGTTGTTTTCATGCTTCCAATTCCGTGTACAGTGTGAAGACATTTAGTAATTAAACTATTCCAATTCGTTTTATTCACTTGTTTGACGCCAACTTGGCTTCCAACTGTTACAGCTAAGTTTTACTTCTACAGATATTTCGTCACAGTGCAAAAGCATCTGAATTCTGGTGGGTCATAAACAACCTGATAATCAATTATTTGTTTTTGCAATATTTTCAAATTATAGGAGCATTTAGAATTGATTGCATTAAAGAGGAAATTGGACCAGACAGGCATTGCCTTCTTAGCTTGGCATTAGATGTTTTGCACTCAGTTTGCTGCAAACTTTCAGTCTTTCTTTAGTGACCGGAACAAAGCTGAAAACGTAAAATTTATCTAAAACTGAGCAGGTCACAAGTGGAGATTCTACTGAGATCCAATACCAAACTAGAAGCAAGGGTCCCGCCTGGTCAGCAATTCCATTAGACATAATCCTCAGGCAAAACAAATGCAGAAAGAAAGTAAAATTTTTTACTAAAAACTTCTCCTAGGATAGCACTTGAGCCTGTTATAACATTTGATTCGAATCTGGACTATTTTAGCAAAAATATTTTGGATTCGGAAAGCAAGCTTTCAACAGATTTGCAGCAGAAAGGGGAAAATTAAGGGAGATGCGTAGATTTAGAGAGTTCAACTACTCCCAAGACTCCACTCCAATTTGTACTACATACTGCAGACCAGCTTCAATCCCAAAAAACAAAGTTGAAATGTGTAAGGAATTCATCAACAAAAGATGAGCGAAACTTTTCTTCACGTGTTGACCAAGCTAGTACGTCAAATGGGGTTCAATCAGTCCGTCCACAATTTTCTCAAGCTTCAGATTTTGAGTTTTCACAGTTTTTGGAATCTCGAACACCAGCTTTACCAGTTGTTTTCTCGATTCTTTACATAACGCTATTTAATTATTTGCAAACAGTTAATACATGGTTGGCATATACAGGGTACCCAGTGATCGACCGGGCTCAAAAAAACCGGGCCCGGGCCCGGGCTTTGCTGCCGGGCTTGGTACCGGGCCCGGGCCCAGGCTTATATACTAACAATATGCCTTGCTTCCAATATAATGTTATGCATAAGATGCATATTTAGACCGATTTTACATTTGTTAATTGTCAAACGCAAGGCTTACTGTTGTATCAAGAAGATTTTTGAATTCTAAGCTCTGTTAATTATTCAATCTTTCTAAAAAATAAATTAACATATTGATTCGAACGTTAAAAAACGACTTTTGCAGCCCACGCGTTTTGGCTCATTTTAGGCGAAAAACGTGCGTTTTCCTCCGTTTTTCGCGCCTTGCGTCTGAAGCTTTCATGCTATGAAGTTTGGGTGTCCAGAATCAAAATCTACACGTTATTCTGCATCAGAATATGTATTATATGTATATCTTAGGGCCCAAAAACCTCCGTCATTTTCCCTTCAAAGTTGGCAAACTTTGAAATCAAGAGCACGTTATAAGATAGGCACTAAGAAGGCGTGGTTTCTTAGAACCGCCCTAACTTTAGATTGGTTCATCGTATTTCAATTTGGGTTTCCAGTTTATTATAGTACGGACAATTTCCTATCTGATAGTACCAAATCCAATAATCTAACCTGGAAATAAGTCCCGTCATTTTTCAAAAATATCGGAAAAATGTCTCGTTTTCAGCCAGATTAGCCTACTGTAGCGGTAAGTACGCGTAGTATAATAACCCACGCAAGGAGCGCATGACTGCAGTATCTACCTACGCATATATGTCTGTTGCATAAGTATACTTATGTGTATTGCCTTAGTGCACAGCGTGATGAATGGTACACACACACACACACAATTTTGGCAATGGCAATGCAAGACGTAGATTGAAGAAATTGCCCATGGCAGAGTTTCGTTATTATATTTTTTAATTATGAAACAACCAGTACTGAATTAAGTTAATTGTTATTAATTGATCCAATTGAATTATCAAATTATGAAGCAATCAGAATAATAAATTAAGCTGATTTAGTTATAAATTAGTCTTACCGCATCAATGACGAATTAATTTTTAAATTTTGGCAAGGTATTGCTTTTGGGTAATTAGCAAATTATTAATTTTTGAATTTTGGCAAGGAAGTGCTTTTTTAGCAATGGGAATATTAATTTTAAGCAATCAACCTGCAATTACTTAATTACTAATTGTGCTCGACTTTAAGAAGCTAGATTTCAAGCAACTGGTGCCAAATTAACGCCTTGTTGCAAAATAAGAGTATGTATCTAAGAAATAAACAAAAGGGTGCTTGTAGAGTGACTATCTTTTCGTAACAATTAAAAGAACGCTTGCTTATTTTAAAATGGAAGCAAAGAAACATAACAATAAGCTCGACTACCTTTTTCCAAGCAAAAAAATAAAATTGATAATTTTCGAACGGAAAGCCTTTATAATAAATTTTGTTCTTTAATTAACATTTTGATCGCTTAGGGTCGCAGTTGTAATTTATGTAGGTACCTGTTTTAATGATTATAAGGTCAGTCATTTTGTGACTTAAGATGGATTTTAATACAATTTTTGAGTCCAAATAAGCTATGGTCAAGAATTTGCTGAATATTCTGTGATTAATGCCGCATTCTTATTAAAATGCAGAAGACCAAAACAAGATAAAAAATTTTTAAGTTCATTTTAAATTGCGATAAAATTGAAATTTCTGCTAGATATCTTTCTTTAGCTTATTTGCGAATTAAGATCGAGCCCAACACCATCTTCCAACTAATTGTATAATGTATTTTTTGTGCTTTATGCGCAGTGCATACGACAGAAAGATGAAATCGTTCAGATAAATTTTTCGAATCTGTTGCTTTGCCGGCTTGGAAAAACTTCTTTAGTTATATTTGACTCAGCCCTCATCCGCACCGCACTCGTCAGAGCGATTGCATTTTTGTTGGTCATGAACTAACGTGGGTATATAGAAGTTTGTAGGTAACTACGTAACGAAAGTACGTTGTACGTATTGCATCTAAAACTCACAATCAGCGTACAGCAACAGACTGGCCTTCATTTACATAATTTATGCAGTCTGACGATCAGGCTGAACGTGCTTTCATACAAGCTGCGCACTATGCGCCTTTTAATGCGCAGCTCGGGCAGAAAAAAGTAGGATAAGAAAAATCGGAGCCAAAGTTTAGATCGATAAAATTAAAGTGACAAAGGTACATACATGCAGCCCGTTCATTCTGCACGCGTACAATAATGTTCTGCGCGCGCGTTCTGCGCCCAGACAAAAAATATTACTAAGGAGATGCAATTTAATATCTTCTGTAGATTAAACTGAATTCTTTCGGTTCTTCTTAATGCACTGCAGTAGGTATACTTACATATTAATTGTCTTAAAAAAGCAGCTAGTTTTGTAATTGTTGAAAATCTCATAAAATTTGAGTACATCAACCAAAAGTCCTCAAATTTTCAAACAAATTGATTTCACGCCCGTACAAATAAAAATTGTTTAGAAATGTAGAAATGATAAATTTGTTAGAATGAAATAATAAATAATGTAAGAAAGCGGGAATATTAATTTTAAAATTTTCAT
The DNA here is from genome assembly GCA_036768485.1 of Mermis nigrescens. Taxonomy (NCBI): domain Eukaryota; kingdom Metazoa; phylum Nematoda; class Enoplea; order Mermithida; family Mermithidae; genus Mermis; species Mermis nigrescens. The sequence continues at coordinate 139,632 of JAVLUZ010000377.1, read as the reverse complement.
TTCTCATCCTTTAAGAGTCATGTAAAAATGGGCCTAATTTTAATCATCTACCCAGCGCAGTTATTGAGATCACTGCAATAATACGAAATTACATGCAGGTAATATGTATAGTTTTAAGTTTCATTGTACGTTCATTTCCAGAAATTTTGTTTTGATGCCCGAAAGGTGGTATTTTATCAGCAAAATAGGAGATGCTTGCTTTTCATAAATCATTCAGCGTTCATGCACAATTACGCTCATATGTATGTACTTATACGCGGGTACATGTAGGTACGTATAAAGCAAAGCCATGCCATGTGATGTGTAGCTCGCTCCCATGCACACTATATCGTTGCAGCATGGCACACAATGCTCATCCAATCATAATTCAGATATGCCGGACAACACAATTTTGGCCACGCCCACTTTAGACTGAGCTCTGAATCGGATTTTTAACGTTCGAATCAATATGGTAGTTAGCAAGGATTTTAGTAGCATTATTCAGGCAAGAACAAAGTTTTTAATACAATAGCGCGCAATTCCATTATTAAAATGCACGTGCAACTAAACACGGTTTGAAAAAGCACAAGGTTTCATGTAGATATTTAAAGGAAATTGAGCATTAAATTTATGCATTCAGACATAACAGCGACTATGATATGGTCAGATAGGAGATATGCTGTTTGGATTTTAGAACTCAAACTATAGCGTACATTGACGTCAATTGAAATTGTGTAGTGTATAGGATAGGACACGTATTGAAGCAATAGGCGTAGTCAGGGGGCATTGGGGGCACATGGCCCCCCCTCCGAAATTTTTCGGAAATTTTGTTGATTTTTCGAGTGTCATAATTGTGCCCAGAAAATTGAGTTCAAAAAGGCAAAAACGTCAAAAATTTTCCGGCGTTTCGCGCCGAGTCTCTATTATATTTATTTTTATATAGATCCAATGAGTTCAAAAGCTTAAATTATCTAAAATAATCGATCAATTCACATCACTTTAGTGATTTATTGCTCTATTTGTTCGTTGAATGAAACTGCGCATGCTTGTTGAGCATAACAGTAAATGTGCGAAAATTATTGTGTACCAGTTTGTCTATTCTTTGCTTTGTTTGTCTTTCTTTACTAGGACAGGACACATAATCCTATTTTAAATGAAAGAAATGGCCAAATTTTCTTATATATTTGCGCATTTTCTGTTTTCTGAATTTTTAATAAGAAGGCTACAAATGGACCTGAAAACGATGAGAACAAAATTGTCATTGATACATCTTTTTTTATATCTTATTGGCAGCACCCTTTGCTGCGCTTTATACTTAGCAGAGGTCGGAAAGCGCATTTCAGCTCAGAAATCTTGTACAATGTAGGACTTCATCAATCTTGAGTGTTTTGGGCTTAATTTAGAACCGAGATTTGGCCGATTTTGCTAAAATTTTAGCGATAGTATTTAACAGTCAAGTGTTTTTTTACAAAATTTTCTAGTAGGCGATTGAGCGCGCCACCGCAGCCCCCGCCCGCCATAAAATCTCGTTGTACATGTGCAGCGAGATTTTTGGGAGGACAAAAAGGCAAAAGGGTTCGCCGAAATTAATTTGTCTGTTCTGTATGATTTAAGCGGTATAAAATGTGTTTAAAGAGCTAAAACGTCAAAATTTTCCGGCGCATGGCGCTGCTACTTATTGTTCTTTCTATTTGTAAAGCTTCAGCATTGCGATTAATAGCCTAAATCAGGCAACATATCACAGAATATTAGTATTCACAGGCTACAAAATGTTAAGGACAGTGAAAGATTACTGAATTTCTTGGAGCTTTGCGCCTCTTATGATTTCCGAACTGTTTGTCAATTAAAAGACCGTAAATTCTACATGAAAAGAGTATAAATTTCAAAAATTTCCGGCGTTTCGCGCTGATTAACATTTTTGTATTTCTGATTGTCAGCATAAATTAGCTAGGCTACACTAATAAAGGTCGAAAAACTCAGTTTTATTATAGGTACATAACGTTACTAACATTCAATGCAAATTTAGTCTTTAAAAAAATTTTTGTGTGCCCCTAAACCAAAATCCTGGCTACGCCTCTGATTGAAGCGTTGTATAGAAGATGAATGCACTTATGAAGTTGACAAGTATATGATAATGAGCAGGTGGGCAGGAGTAAGGCTAATGGATTTGAATAGAATCACAGGCTAGCAAATTCATAAGAAATACGGACAACAGCTGAAATAGTAAACGTGTTAAATATTAACGATAATTATTTGAGGCCCGGTTGAGGCCCGGTGGTTTTCAGCCGGGCCCGGGCCCGGGCCCGGGCCTGCTATGACCGCCGGGCCTGGTCCGGGCCCGGGTACCCGGTCGATCACTGAGGGTACCCTCTACAGGTTCCATCCTGGCAGCACCCTATGGCTCTGTTCCAACCAGCAGTACCTCATTTCCCGGACCTCAGTTTCAAGCTCATAGAGCGGTGCCAAATCAGTTCAGTCGAATTAGTTATGCACCATTGCGGCAGGGAACAGCTGAGGAGCAACAGCCCAGGATGCAGCCTCAGGAAACTTGGGAAGGGAGCTAAAATAAATTTATTAGTGTTTTGACCAAAGGGTACAGAGAATTCACAGCGACAGATGCAAAAAGTGGGCTAGATTTTTTCTGTACTTTTGGCAATTTGGCTGCAGTTTACTGCTTAATCCTTACATTCCCGTGAACTAGGACAGTGTCCAAGCCGATCACTTCTTTGTGATTTTTTTTGCTCTAGGTTTTGTATGACTATAAAACTTTGTCTAGCCTCATTTCAGCCCTAGTTACATCATCTGAAAAGTTCAAGCTAGTAAATAAAATTATACATCCTTAAAAATTAGCATATTTGCACGATTATTACATAAAAACTTGAATTACAAAAAAAGTTTTGGTCAATGATTAGTGCAAGATTAGTGTACTTCTACTTTTTAATCGGCTACTACAGTCTTAAAATGATATTTTAGTCTACTGAAACATATTATTTGTATTTATTTTATGCATATCCACCTTATGCCTATGCTTGAGTGTAGTAGCTGTTTTTTAGTTATAACTTCTTGCAAACTTACTTTAGCAAAAAATAACAAACATATTCAGAAAGAGCTTAACCCTACTTTTACCGAGCTCTAGAATCGTTATCTAGTTGCCTGTTTTTTGCAGTTTACTGTAAGGCCATAAATTTTTATGTGGCAAGCTTCTCAGTACCCTCTTTTTTTACTGCAACACATGTTTTATTGAGCAAAAGAGAACGTATTGACCTATATTATATCAGAAAAGCTTGATTCCCTGATTTTATAACATGTGTTACGCGTGTCACAGATCGAATTTCTTACACATTTTTGAATGTTCAAATACGGTTTTTTCAATTGGTCTTCAGTTTTGTGCAAAGTTAATGACATTTTTGAAATTCTCATGCTCTTGACTACCAGAAATACGTATTTTTATTCATATTTCTTATCTCCCCAATGACTAGATTTTCGATCTAGACCTTGGTAATTCTAGGGTGCGTGACCCCTTGGTAACAGGAGGGTTAAAAAATTGCACAAAATGATAATGATATTTGCTACGTTGTGTAGGACTAATTATATTTTTACCTGTATAGGACCGCGTCCTAGCATGGGAACCTTTGACTTCAAAAAACCCACGGGAACACAAGGCTTAAATGCTCAGCAAAAATTAATAGCTTTTCAAGTTATTTTGCGTGTCTTAACCCTCCAAACTCAATAGTTGTTGCCTACCCATATTAAGAATAATTATAATTTATTGAAACAGAAGTTCATAATAAATTTTACAGATTTAAGTCAACCAGTCAAGACCACACATAGGCGTGGGGGGTTTGGGGGTATGCAGCCCCCCAGAAGTTGAAATACCCCTCCCCAGAAATCAAAATACCCCCAGAAAAAAAAATTGTTTTGCTTTTTTTAGCAATTTTTTGATCTCATTAGATAGTGCTTAATGAGAAACGTCGAAAAATGGTGTTTTTTCGCCATACGACCATTTTTGAGGCCATTTTTTGATCTTTAAAAATTTTTTCACTATCTCCAGAAATTGTTTAAATCCCCCCCCCCCCCGCCAGAATTTTGGTGCTGCCCACCTATGGTCAAGTCAACTGCAGGGAGAGAGTAATGGGAAAGATCTTTGTATCAGAATTTTGTCATGCTCATGTCTCAGCAGAAGGATTTGAGGATCATCAGAACCTCATAACATAAAAGCCTAAGATTTAGCCAATCATTGAAACAAAGCAAAAAAATTAAGCAGTGATGTCTGAAGGTTCTGATGATGAGGATTTTGATGATTTGGATAGTCTTTAGCCTACTCCACAAAGACAACCAGCAGTTGTTGCAGATGAAATGAAGAAGCTAAGGTATAATCCAAGTCTAGTGCTTGAGCTTGAGTCTGGCCTTGGAGATCGACCATTTTTCAATGTTGCAACATCACCAAGATGTTGAACATAAGCCAATGATTATCTTTGGGAGTCTGTCTGATTTGTTCATAAGCTACAGTGTGAAGGACAGGTAGATTCGGCGAAAATTGTAAGTTCAAAGAACTAACTTAGTTCAAATGGCGATAACTCAGATTTATTGGGCATCCTTATTGGTTGTTTCCCTGTCACTTATAATATATCTGATTGCTATAACAACTTCAATGTCTGTCTTCCAATGTTTGTGGATACCATGGGGCTTGTCAAGAAGGATTATGCAAAGTCAAGCAAATATTTGATCGAAGCTAATAGTGTGCTGTATTGGTTGGATCCACATCACTCTTTTGGCTTATCAATATCAGTGATAAGTAGCAGTTCCAATAAAATACAAAACAGTATTGTGGCGTGTTGCAAAGTGAGTAACACACAGCCAAAGGCAAAGCATGAAGTAAAAATGATAGATACAGATATGCGAATGTTATCAGTTATGTCTGCCAGTTTGCCAGTGTTGCTCAAAAGAAAATGTCAACATCACTTTTGTTTGACGCAATGCCTATCAGTTGTTTCTTTAAAAGCGGGAATTGAGCAGTTGGGTGAAATTGCAAAAACTTGTGACAGGAACTTGTCCATGCCATCAACTTTTGCCATTGAACAAGGGAGTCAGGCTGAGATGCTAGTGCAGCACAAACCTTGCTGGATTCCAATGCAATCAAATGTTCATGAAAATTTTGAAGAACTGTCCAAACATAATGCTGCACTGACATCAGAAAACGCAAAATTAAGGAGGAACTGGCATCATGCAAAACCCATTTATCTAATACTACCTTCCTATGCCATTATCTTTTGGCCTGTTATCAAAAAATTGTGTCTATCACGCAAGGACACACCAGGCCACAAGAAGATTCTCTGGCTTGAGCTGGCAACAAAAATTTCCAAGCTGATTAATTTTAATATTGGAATTGGCATACCTGGGACGTGTCACGCCCGGTAGTGGTCAATATATAATAATCAAATCATTAATATATTACATTCACTTGGGTTACTCCGCGTATTTACGTCTGTTGAGCCCAGTAATAATATTCTCACTTAATAATATACTCTGCGTGTCTTATGCACGTCAGTCGAGTTCAATCAATAATCCTTAGGTCAATATACTCGGACCACCTAACGGGCTGACCATATGTTCGTTTATAGTCACCAGCTCGGACTGAGCTGTCTTATGCGAGCCTTGCAGCAAATATATTAACGCGCATACACGCATATAAAACCGGTTCTATTGGGCGAACCCAATAGCCTTTATCAGCGCTGACTCCTCACTTAGCAGTTTTTACGTGCAAAGCTCAGACCGGTTCCCTTCAGTTCTTACGCCTCTTCAATATATGCAATGTATTTCTGTTGTTCTAATGTGCGCATCAGATGTCAATAGATTACTGTAGTAGCGTATGGTGTTTCTACATGACACCTCCCTCCTTAGCTTATATCGTCCTCGGTCAATAATAGCTGCTACAGACTCAACAAGATATGTGACTATATCACTTCTGTCACCAAATATGTCATGCCCGGTAGTGGTCAATATATAATAATCAAATCATTAATATATTACATTCACTTGGGTCACTCCGCGTATTTACGTCTGTCGAGCCCAGTAATAATATTCTCACTTAATAATATACTCCGCGTGTCTTATGCACGTCAGTCGAGTTCAATCAATAATCCTTAGGTCAATATACTCGGACCACCTAACGGGCTGACCATATGTTTGTTTATAGTCACCAGCTCGGACTGAGCTGTCTTATGCGAGCCTTGCAGCGAGTATATTAACGCGCATACACGCATATAAAACCGGTGCTATTGGGCGAACCCAATAGCCTTTATCAGCGCTGACTCCTCACTTAGCAGTTTTTATGTGCTGAGCTTGGACCGGTTCCCTTCAAATGTTATGTCTCTTCAATATATGCGTTAAATCCGTGTTGTTCTAACGTGCGCATCAGGTGTCAATAGATTACTGTAGTAGCGTATGGTCATTTTATCTGACACCTCCCTCCTTAGCTTTGATCGTCCTCAATCAATAATAGCTGCTACAGACTCACACAAGATACGTGACTATCCCACCGCTGCCACCAAATATGTCATGCCCGGTAGTGGTTAATATATTAATCATAGTAATATATCCATTATAACATTCACTTGGGTCACACCGCGTATTTACGTCTGTTGAGCCCCGTAATAATATTCTCAGTTCATAATATACTTGCGTGTCTCTGTGCACGTCTGTCAAGTTAAATCAAGAAAAATCAGGTCAATATACTTGGACCACCTAACGAGCTGACCATATGTTCGTTTATAGTCACCAGCTCGGACTGAGCTGTCTTGCGGATTGTGCAGCTGTGTATATTATTGTGCGCACACACGTTAATAAAACCGGTGCTATTGGGCGAACCCAATAGCCTTTACCAGTGCTGACTTCTCACTCAGCAGTTTTTACGTGCTAAGGTTGGACCGGTTCCCTTCAGTTCTTACGCCTCTTCAATATATGCGATGTATTTCTGTTGTTCTAATGTGCGCATCAGATGTCAATAGATTACTGTAGTAGCGTATGGTGTTTCTACATGACACCTCCCTCCTTAGCTTTGATCGTCCTTGGTCAATAATAGCTGCTACAGACTCCACAAGATATGTGACTATCCCACTTCTGTCACCAAATATGTCACGCCCGGTAGTGGTCAATATATAATAATCATAATAATATAATATACTTTTTCATACTAGGTTACTCCGCGTGTCATTTGCACATCTGTTGAGCCCTTTTATAATAATAGGTTATATACTTTTAGATTGATATACACTTGACCCACTTAACGGGCTGACCTGTGTTCGTTGTATAGTCACCAGCTCGGACTGAGCTGTCTTATGCAAGCCTTGCAGCAAATAAATTAACGCGCATATACGCATATAAAACCGGTGCTATTGGGCGAACCCAATAGCATTTATCAGCGCTGACTCCTCACTCAGCAGTTTTTACGTGCTGAGCTCGGACGGGCTCCCTTCAGATGTTATGTCTCTTCAATATATGCGTTAAATCCGTGTTGTTGTAACGTGCGCATCAGGTGTCAATAGATTACTGTAGTAGCGTATGGACGTTTTACCTGACAGACGTAAGGGAGCCAGACAGTCAACCCTACTGCTGAAATGGAAGGTCAGGGTGTGGTTGTGCCATTTATTACTGCCAGTTGGCCTCCTTATGATGTGTCGCTTCACTCAACATTGGTTTGGGGAACAATCCTGAATGAGACTCAATTTCAGATCTTGTTGGAAGCTTTCAACAGGTTTTTTGGCCTTCTCAGTTCCTCTAATCCATTTGATCTTGCAAAACGTCAATGGATCGGAGATGCATATCATTGCTAGGAAGAGTCCTTTAGGGATGACATTTTATTAGAAATGTTTGAAATCTTCATTAGGTGGTTGTTTTGGCTCTCACGTCGAGATGGGTCCATCATGCTGATGGGCAGACGTAAAATGTCCTTGCAGATATCCAAAAGTACATCAAGTGGGGTGAATTGCCCCTCAGTAATCAAGAGGTAAGAGAGCCGTCATAAAAAGCGCCAATTTAAAAGATTAAAGGATGCCTTCAAAGATTTCCAATCAACAGATAGCGAGCCAAAGCAGGCTTTGGTTGGGGGGTTCTTTGCCCTATGGGGGAAGATTCCTGAAGGAAAGAGACAATTTCAGCCCTAAATAAAGCTTATAGTGCATTACAAACCTACAGTGCAACATTTTTGACCAAATATTTTCTGTACATACCTTTCTAAATTTTCAACTTTTAAACTGTAATAAAAAGTTAAACCAAAATTTATTGACTAATATTTTGTTATTTCGAGCTTTGTATTTTTTGATTCGTTGAATGAAAATGAGTGGGTATCTAGAAGCTCAAATTTTGTATTAAGTGCATTATTTTTCTTCCACTTAATCATCCTGATGATTTATTGTTCAGTTCCTTTATACTTGATGCATGTTTTGTCCAGCTAAGCTAATTAGTTCTGGAATCCTAAAATAATACAATTCAAAAAAAAATCTTCTATACTTCTTTTCATACAAAAAAACACAAAAATAATAGAACAACTCTTTTACCTTTTTCACTCTGTCTTCTACTTTAGCGCTTCTTTGCATCTTGTGGAACAGTTCATAAGCAAAGCTTCTTGGAAATAGGGGGAGGATTGTAATCAGCATTAGGTTGCAATTGATGCTGGTTACTGCATTTACCTTCTATTACAGAAAAGCTTTATTTTGTACAGTTGACCTTGTTGCAAAACCTGGTCTCTTGATTCAACAATAATCTCTCATTCAAATTTCATGACAAAATATGCTCATATGATGCGCCTAATGAAAAAGAGTTTGTTTGCTCTTTGTTTTCTTCTTGCCCATTTTTTGGCGTCATTTTGTCGTTTCCAATTCAGCATACAGTGTAAAAACGTTTAGTAATTAAACTATTTCATTTTGTTTTATTCGCTTGTTTGACGTCAATTTGGCTTCCAGCGGTTGCAGCTAAGTTTTACTTTTACAGTTATTTCATCACAGCGCAAAAGCATCGGAATTCTGGTGGGTCATAAACAGCCTGATATTTGATTATCAGTTTTTGCAATATTTTCAAATTATTAAAGCGCTTGCAATTGATTGCATTGAAAGAGAAATTGGACCAGACAGGCATTGCCTTCTTAGCTTGGCTATGGATGTTTTGAATTCATTCTGCTGCAAACCTCCAGTTTTTTGTTTAGTGACCAAACAAAGCTGAAACGCCAAATTTATCTAAAACTGAGCAGGTCACAAATAATCCTGTGGTCTTAAGGCAAACCCGGCATATGAGTAAGGGCTGGCGACCTGCAACGCTAAAACAAGGAACTTGAAAATTTGTCGCAAAAATGTAGCAAATGGTAGTATTTAAAATTTTGACTTAAAAAAAACACTATAGGATTTCAGCAATTATTCATGTAAATCTGTAGATGCTTATGTTTGAATTGTTTTATGATCATTGGTGTTCATATAGGAGAGATTAGTAATAAAATTGCACTTTACCAGAAGGTTGCTTGGGTAGCCTTTAAGGCATCATCGTTAGGAAAACTTATCAGCATAGTCAACCAGACTTTGCATCGAATGGGCAGTTAGTGCAATAAAAATGTACCGTAAGCTCATAAGTTTGCCAGCTGGTAACACCCCAGCGGTAGCTCTGTATTTATAGCGTTTGTGATTACAGATTGTTTGTTAGACAAGAACCATGTGCAGGTTAGTTTGGAAACAGCATTCATTGTTATATTTTCTAATGCTCGTGCAATCAACATTGTAATTTGTCAGTTTGCAACACAAAATTCAGCACATCTATAATGTCCTACCAGTTGAGTTGACAACTGTACTACTCTGATTGGACCCACAAGCACACATAGGCGTGGGGTTTTTAAGGGGTATGCACCCTACCCCCCAGGAGTTGAAATACCCCCCTCACCGAGAAATCGAAATAACTCCCCACCCTCAGAATTTTGGTGCTGCCCACCTATGCCCACAAGCCAGCATTCAATAACAAAGTCACAGTTGTTTGACTATTTGAACACAAAACTTACTAGTCCATCGCTGTCAATCTATGCAAATGAGCAAATAATAATTTTTAAAATTGTTTTGATCCAAAAATAATGACATTGAATGCTGCTTCCATACTAACCTGCACATGGTTCTTGTCTAAGAAAGAATCTGTAATCGCAAATCATATAAATGAAGGGCTGCTATTGGGATCTTACCAGCTGCCAAAAGCTTATAAGCTGACTGTACATTTTTATTGCACTAACTGCCTTCTCAACGTAAGGTCTGGTTGTCTATATTGATAAGTTTTCCTAATGATGATGCCCCTGATGCTACCCAAGCAACCTTCTGCTAATGTGCAATTTTATTACAACTACATAATATGAACGCCAATGAACACAAAGCAATTTAAACATATGTATCCACAGATTTGAATGAATTATTGCTGAAATCGTAAAGTGCTTCTTAAGCCAAAAAATTGTACTTAACCCTACTTTTACCGAGCTCTAGATCCGTGATCTAGTTGCCTGTTTTTTGCAGTATACTGCAAGGCCATAAATTCTAATTTGGCAAGCTTCACAGTACCTTTTTTTTACTGCAACACATGTTTTATTGAGCAAAAGAAAACTTATTAACCTATATTTTATTAGAAAAGCTTGATTTTATGATTTTATTACATGTGTCAGGTGTGTTGCAGATTGTATTTCTTACACATTTTTAAATTTACAAATATCTTTTTTTCAATTGGTTTTCAGGTTTGTGCAAACTTAATGACATTTTTGAAATTCTCATGCTCCTGGCTACCAGAAATATGCATTTTTATTCGTTTTTGTCATCTCCCCAATGACTAAATTTTTGATCTAGACCTTGGTAAGTCTAGGGTGTGTGAGTGTGACCCCTTGGTAACAGGAGGGTTAATTAATCATTCATTGAACTGGCATTCTTCTGGCTTAAAAGAAATAAAGCTTATGGATTATATAAAAAAACTCAATCAGCATGTTGCTGCTTGTCAGTGTTCAAGAATATCAGTTGCATAAAGAGCAGCTTAAAATTTCAGTCTTTGCACAAGGCAGATAATAGTGGCATTAAGTGTATTTGTGAATATACCGATGATATTTTTGGTTACCATATGGTACATTACAAAGCTCACAGAAGTAGCTGCACAAAAAAATGTGGCATTTTGCTGATAATGATATAATGTCCAACATGCAAATATAAACGCAAGACCTTGTCAGACATGGTTAAACGTTTATATAGTTTATATATTTATCTTAAAAATTTTTGAGATGCATAATTATGTATGAAATAATTATCTCTTACCCTCAAAGAGTAATTCATTGTAATTGTCTTTTTTAAACTCTCTGATTTTAAACCTGGTATATTGCTTCACAGTTTTGATCAGCTCAAGTATGTCACATGCTCCCTTGTGATTTTCAAGTTTTGCTAACTTGCGGTTTCTATAGTGTATCAATACAGGTTAGTCTAGATCATATTTTAATGAAAGAGCCTCCATTACATAATCAAAAATAAGAGGTAACTGTTCATTGTCTTCAAAAAGTCCTCTGCAGCTAAAATCCAGCCCTATGTGTAGCATCTTTACAAATGATGCTAGAAATTACTCTAAATTTTCAAGAGTGGCAGACCCTACATTTAATGTTGCAAAGGTATCAATCTCAGTTTCAAAAAGTTAATCATGTGCTCAAAATTAAGTATGCTTTCGGATTTTGCTCTAATTTAAATTAAGTCTGAGAAATTTTAACCTTTTTTTCTAACGAAAATTGCAAAAATGTAAAAAATTGTCTGCCCTGCATCATGTTTTGTGTTGAAAAGGTATACAACAAAGCACCTAACATGCTACTAGGCACTCGAATAGAAAATTCACACATACATTCACTATTACTTGGGGATGATATAATGGTGCACTGCTACTCCATAACAAGAATCCTGCATTCACCACCACTGAAAATGAATTGGCGTTACAGATGTCAAGTGTCAACAGTACTGATATACTCATCTGTTGTTTATCACTTAAACCATGGTACATTTTGAGTTCAGCTGCATTTTGCATGTGTGCCACAGCTAAAAGCAAACCATCTAACTAAGGAATGTTCACGTTGTTAACCAGCCATTCCATGATATCTGCTTCCAGGGCTTGCCCTTGCTCCCTTCCCAGTCCAGCTACAGCTGATTGTGCAATGGTACCGCCAGATCAGCAAATAAAGGGTTAACACTGCACTGTTCTATTACACTTCCGCAGGCCTCTAATGGCATTTGTTGGTAATGCTGCTTTCAGCGGGTCATTAAGGCATCTCATCAACCAGACTCTCAAGATTTGCTCTTATTTAATCATTAGCCAGAAGTTGCTTGATTAATAAAATATCAGCACTTTTAGGCCCAACTTGATGTGCAACATTTTTACTTCATTTCTACAGTATAAATTTTACTTATTAGTGACAAAACCATTTTTAAAATATTGGAATTACATTCACAATTGTTCCTAGAACTATTTGTTTAGATTTCATTGTAACTCCATAAAGAAATCAATCAAGCAGACTTTAAAACTTCTGAATTTAAAGATTTCACATGTTGAATTTTTTGATTTGATAAGCTCTTCAAAAAATGCAATAAGCTCACTATTGAAGGTTTATTAATTCTGTTAAATCGAATAAGTGCTAAAAGGTGTAACTTCTATTTTTCTGTAGCTCATTTCAGTTTTTTGCTTTTTTGCCATTGATAATCGCAGACTAAATATTGCAACTGCATGCAAGATAATATGCTGAGGAAGCGTTTAACCTATTTACACTTAGCAGTTCATTGCACTCTTACTTCTTGCGAGTTGTTTTTGTCTACTTTCATTTCAGCATCTATAATGGCTGGCTCACCTGCAGCAACAATTGCTTCTGAAGTTTGATTGTCAGTTTGTAGGACAAGTTGCTATGATTAATGCAATAGAATTAATTGACAAACAGATACCAGCATCTGGTATAAATGAAATACAATGTCAAGCATAACTTGACTTTGATATAAACTCACATATTGATCATCAATTCAAAATGGTAGCCAGTGTGGTTTTGTGATTCTTTTTAAAAAATAAATCATGTAGGGGGTAACAAATACTTTGTTTACTTTTCATTTTTTTACTAGTTTTAAAGCCGGTTTCTCGAGATTTCATAATTGGTTGCATGCTGAACAATTAAAATCTAACTGCAGTTCAATGCATGTCTCAAGCATGACCTTAATGACCTCATTGTTACTATGAATGTGGTCTATAATGGTACACAAGAACGTCAATATGGCCACAGTCTGTATCTGTGATCAATAATGTGTGAGAATTGCAAATACGGCAACTTAAAAAAAATCAAAAATCAGCTTTTATTAGCATAAGATCTTCTTATTTCATCTATATTCTGTCCATTTTCCTGAAATTTCCATTGTCTTCCAAAAACTGCTCTGCGACTACAATCCAGCCTTCTGCATAGATTCTGAAGTTTTAGGATTTACTTCACATATTTAAGACTATTGTACCTAGCAGCAAAACAAAACTTTTTACAGTCAAGCAAAATTTGCTGAAATAAATCTGATTTGTAAATGCATTCATAAGTGCGCTAATGGCCATAAAACTGATAAATATCTTAAAGCATAGTATATACATCTTTTTACAACAAATTATGACTTTCTGAAAAAAATTCAAGCCTAACAGCTTCAACAAAACACTTTACAAACAGCAGAAACAAAGATACCTAAAATGCTATCTTAATGTATGTCACTTATTACTGGTTAATGATCAGAGAGCATCGAAAATTCCATATTAGCTTTAGTAAAATACAAACCAGATCGAGGCAAATAACCCAGTTTTTTGGGTTGGTGAAAAATTGGCCTGGTCATAAATAATGAAATTCCTAATGATGATATAAGGGTCAAGAAAACATGAAATATAGCCAGAACTTTAAAGTGCCTTCTATCACTTATGTTTATCTATACCTTGGGATAATGGCTGTTCAAAAGGAAAAATTTATGCGCTCCTAGTACCCATGTATATATTTCTCAAGCTTCACAGAAATAAGCTTCGATACAGTTCAACATTGGCAGTAAAACGTGGTCTTGAAAAATGAGATCTTGGGAAAAATAAATAAAGATGTAATAGAAGTAGGGATACCTTAAAAAATTTCTGCAGTGTGGAATAATATGAGCTATTTTCTTTTCATAAATCAAGCTGTGATGTGGCACAGAGAAATCAACCTCTTGGTCAAAGCAACCTCAGAATTATCTCAACTACTTTCAGCTAAAAATAAAGCTTACAAATTTAGGGACTCTGTTCTTAATCCACCAACCTAGTTTATCCCTATGCATTATCATATATTGTCAACTTTTCATACTTAAAAGCCAATCGTCTAAACACAATAAGGTTATATGTACCTATCGTACACATGAAACAACATTTGCTATTTTATAAAATAAATCGGCTACTATAAATTTAACACAGACTTGTGGAGCTCAATATCATTCAAGAAAATGGTTCCATTCAACTCCAGCTTGACTACTCTTATCATATGACATGCAAAGTATATTTGCGAATTATACTGTATCTATTTTTGGGTTAGCATAAAAACTTAGTTTCATGTAACTCAGCATAGTGGTATAAATACTTAACTGCAGTTCAAACTTTTCAACATAGACATACATGTATTTTTATGCTCTTTTTGATTAGATATGTTCAGCAGGTAAGTTCCTTTTAGTCTTCTCGAATTTAATGTTTTTTTCTTCAAAATTATTCATGTTACAATGAAAACGTGTGTGTGTGTTATGCGGGGGGGGGGTCATGGTGTAGGGGACAAATTACCCACAAACCCATGTCTGTATATAATTCATAAGTTTTTCATCATTTTATTTTGTTGCTTTATTTAATTATTCAATCATTACTGCTTCTAGCAAAATAAAAATTGACTTCTTTAGGCAGCATCAGATTAGTGGTCAGGCAAGCACAATGCGAGTAAAAAATTTAAACGAGAATTGTGTGTTTCTTAGAATGATAACCAAACAATAAAGCCCTAAAAATGATGTTTCATTTGTAAGTATTTACATGTTTTTGAATTGAACTTTACGTTGAAAGCATACATGGGAAGCAATAAAATCCTGGGGAAGGATGGGGTAAATTGCCAAGAATGTAACTGAAAATATAATTCTGGGGGTATACAGTATTATGTGGGGAGGATATTTCAACTTATGGGGAAGGAGGGCATCACGCTCATGTGTGGTTATATTACAGCAGTCATGATTATAGACTTATTTTTAGTTTACCAGACTTTTAGATTCAAAACAGCGAATTGTGCTAATGTGAAATGATGCTGTCCTAAAACTATTCATCCCTTTACTTATTTTGATATTTATATTAGCTCGATGTAGGTGAATAGTGAATAGCAACGCATGTTTCTTAGAAGCATTGTGTCCACCGTGCAGACAAACTCATGATGGAACCGGGGTCAGCATCACATTATAAATATGTAATGGGATACCTAGTTTCCGGGCTTCAAAACCCCCACTTAAAAGGGAGAAATTATGCAGGAAATGAGGTCAGGGTTTTCATTCTTATGAGCTTTGCTTACTTAGAGATCCCAGATCTGGCACTTTGGAATACTCCCAGGCAGAGAATTGCCTGGCAAAATTGGGGTCAGCATCAAACATATATAATGGAATATGTCTTTTCCGAGCTCTAAAACCCTATTCAGTCGGGAAAATTTTTCCGGAAATGGGTTAGGGGTGCTAACCATGATAGGCTCTACTATAAGAACCCAACTTAGGCGCTTTGGACTAAGCCCAGGGCAGAGATGCCTTCAACAGAATTGGTTGCCTGGACCCAGGAGAATGATGTATGTGAGGTGCAATAAACGAGAATAGGTAATGCGCAGCAGCCAACTGAATACCCTAAGTTACACCTGAGGTCAAAGAGGTAATAGGCATTAAGCACACATAATGTACTTTGGGGGTTTACATGCAGTATCTGGCTGACCCACGTACTACTACTACTACTGATTTATGGCAAGTCACTTCTTTCTTTTCTCTAGCATCAAAACCCTGCTCTGCCCTGTAAAAAGTATATTCGCAACAGTTATTGATTTTTAAAACTTTTCTGTTTTTTTCTGGGCTTTGTCTCAAATTGGAATTGATAATAATTCGCCTAACTTAGGTCAATATACGGAGAAAATGTAAAACCGGAAACGGAAACGGAAAGCATGGGTAAAATCCGGAAATTAAAATGGAAATGAAAATGATGGGTAAAATCCGGGAATGGAAATGGAACTGCTTCAATGCGCTGGAACTGGGGTTTCCTCAAGTAGGGCCCATCAGGGCAAACATCCCAAACCCCATTTTCGGGTAATTTTTTCACACTAATAGGGATTTAGGGGCTCGGAAACGGGTTACCCCGTTATTCATATGAGAAACTGACCCTAGTTCCATTGGGGTTTCTCTACCCTGGGGGTAGTCCAAAGTGCCAGAACTGGGGTTCCCCAAGTAGAAACTATTAATATGAACACCCCAACCCCGTTTTGGGCAAAATTTCTATCACTTAAGGTGGGAATTATATATATGAGAAGCTGACCCCTGTTCTATTGGGGTTTCTCCTCCCTAGGGTAGTTCAAGGTGCCAAAACTGGGGTTCCGCAAGTAGGGCCATTAGGTCTAACCCTTCATTTACCGTGTCCTATACCGGTGGCATAATGAATCACTTTTGAGGCATTTTTTCTGTTCTACCTTATCCATATGTCCAAAACTCTGTCCGGCCTCATATTGGCTTCACTTACATCGTTTTTAATGGTTTAGCACAAAGAAGAGTTATAGAATAATAAGAAATAAGCATTTCTGGGCCTATTTACAGTGATATCACAAATACTCAAGATGGGAAAATAAGGTTCTAATAAGAAAATGAAGTGGTTTATTCCTTTCTAGCTCTTTAAATGCATTCTCTGGATGTGTTTAACACAACAGAAATCTACTTTTTCGTGTTTTTTGCATAATGTCCAATTGGTGCCTATTCTTATGCATTGCGATATTTCTTAATTATACATCTTTCAAAAACAAATTTCACATAAAATGACATACATGTTCAGAAAGAGCATAAAAAATAGCATTAACTGAAAGTAATAGCTGTCAGAGAATGTTAAGTAGGCATAGCTTAATATGCACTAGGAGTTTATGCCATGATAATGCACTTTGACTGGAAAAATATGATGGTAAAAGGAGGGTTAACACTCCAACCCAATTACCGGCAAATTTTCTTCTACTGAGGGAGGGTTTAGGGACTCAGAAACAGGGTACTACATACATACAAAGTGAAGCGAAACCCAGTTTCGTCGGTGGTTTCTCTGTTTGCACTGAAGGCAGTCCAAAGTACCAGAACCGGGGTTCCCTAAGTACAACCTATTAAGGTGAACACTCCCGACTCTGTTTCTGGCAAATTTCCTGCCAATGAAGAGGGTTAAGGGGTTTGGAAACAGGGTACCCTATTACTCATATGTGTACATGGGTAAAATTTTGCCAATAATAGGGTTAGGGTGTTGACCTTGAAGGGTCATACTTGTGGAACCCCGGTTCCGCCACTTTGGACCACTTCCAGGGCGGACAAACCCCCAACGGAACTGAGGTCAGCTTCACATATGAATAATGGATTAATGGATACCCTGTTTCCGAGCTCCTAAACCCCTCTTCATTGGGAGAAAATTTGCCAGAAACAGGTTTAGGGGTATTCACTCTGATGGGCACTACGTGGAACCCCCATTCTGGCACTTTGGACTACCCCCATGGTGGAGAAACCCCTGATAGAACTGGGGTCAGCATCACATATGAATAATGGTTGCCCCATTTTCGAGCCCCAAAACCCCTATTAAGTGAGAAAATTTCGGTGGAAATGGGATTGGAGATGTTTACAATCATAGGTCCTGCTTAGCGAACCCCAGTTCCACCACTTAGGACCACACAAGGGTGGAGGAACTGCCAACATACCGGGTTCAGCTCCAAATTTGAATTATGTGCTATGCCTTTCTGAGCCCTTAAACACCTTTAAGTGAGATAAAGTTTGCCAGAAATGGGGTTGTGGTTGTTCACATTAATAGGTCCTACTGGGGCAACCTCGGTTCCACCACTTTGGATCACTCCCAGGGAGGAGAAACCCCCAACGGAACCGTTTTCAGCTTCTGAACCCCCTAGAGTTGGAGAAATTATGCCAGAAATGAGGTTTGGCATGTTTGCATTTATACTTTCTACTTGGGGAACCCCACTAAATGTATTTCATATCAAACCTGCATTTTGGATAACGTGCTAACTTAGCGATCTTACATTAATTGCCACTTCCAACAGCACCTACACTGGCGCCAGTGTGCACTTCAGAAAAACAGTCACCCCGGTTCAGTGATACTTTGTTTACCATTCAGTAAAAAAATTGCTAAAACAGGAGTGACCATTTTTCTGAAGTTCAAAAGAGAGGTCACAGAAGTACAGTGACCGTTTTCCTGAATTTAAAAAAATGGGCTGCGGAACTGCAGTGACCATTTTTCTGAATTTAAAAAAAGGTCATGGAACTGCATTGACTATTTTTCTGAATTTCAAAAACAGGCCACGGAACAGCAATGACTATTTTCCTGAATTTCAGAAACCAGGTCACAGAACTGCAAGGAGCAACATGTGCAGCACCAAAATTCTGGTGGTCTACTGCAGGCACGTAGCTAGCCGTGCTCTTTTGGGGGATCAACACCAATTTTGGGGGTCCGAGATTCAAAATGGCCAAAATAGCACAAATAACGTTTAAAAAGTACTATTTTTCTTGTTTTTTCCTGATATTTTAGGTGTCCGGACCCCATTCCATCCTCCACCAGAGCTACATGCCAGGTCTGCTGTGGCAAAATCGCCAAAAATTCAATTTTGGGGCTGCCAGATTCTCGGGGCGGGGGATGGGGGTTCCAGATTCCAGACTTCCATGCCCATGTGTGGCAGTGACTCTGTTCCTGAATTTCAGAAAAGTCAATGAAGTGCAATAAGTTATGTTATGAGCACACATTGAAGCAGGGGGTTTGGGGGTTTGTCTCCCTCTGGAAGTTGAAATACCCAAAAATTACTGTAGACACGTATGTTTTTCAAAAAGTGTCGGACAGTGTTTCTACTGTAACAGCTGTATCTGAATAATGAATGCCTAACTTGCATACTGTAATTCGAATTTGGTAATAACTTTTAGCACATGTAATTTAATTACGTACATGTGGCCCCATGAAGTTGAAATACCAAAAAATTACTGTAGACATGTATGTTTTTCAAAAAGTGTCGGACAGTGTTTCTACCGTAACAGCATGTATCTGAATAATGAATGCCTAACTTGCATACTGTAATTCGAATTTGGTAATAACTTTTAGCACATGTAATTTAATTACGTACATGTGGCCCCATGAAGCTAAATAATTAGGTAGATACGTATGTAACTGCGAGAGTTACACGTATAGGCGAACTTGCCTTAGCAGTTTGCGATAGCCATCACATAGCCAATACTAGTAGCTATCTATGATAGTGCACTGTGGGCTATGCCTTCGGTCTTCCCATTATTTCCCCAAATTTTCAATAATAAAAAACATTTAGATACTTGTCCGGTAGCATAGAGCTAAGTGTATGATAATAGTAATTGTTTAATGCATACCGCTTACGTGAATCAAGAACTTTCGATCTGATCGAGAACTTTCGATCGAGAACCTTAGAACTTGAAAGAGCTAGAGATACAGGTGATTCCAAGAAGCTATTCCAGTTGATGAGGGACCTTGTGAGGAAATACACTCAACCAATCAGTGATGTAATCTCTGACGGAAGTGGTAATTTAGTTTGCAATAAAAGCGCAAAGCTCAATCAATGGGTTCAACATTTTCTGGAGTTACTCAACAATGCACCTCTTCCTGCTATTCAACATCACATTGTATTGCCAGCACCAACAATGTATAATGTCCAAGAAGGACCACCAAATCAGATGGAAATTATCAAGGTAATTTAAAGTCTTCGAAGTGGAAAAGCCCCAGGTGCCGATGGTATCAATCCAGAAATTTTTAAATGTTGCCATGAGATATTAGTGCCTTACCTTGAACAACTCTTCAAAAGTATCTGAACAAGAGAGAGCATACCATCCGATTGGGAAATGGCAATATTAATACCAATACATAAGAAAGGCGATAGGATTAAATGTAAAAACTACAGAGGTATTTCCCTGTTAAACATTGCCTATAAAATCATGGAACGAATCCTACTTAACAGGCTTATTACCGAAAGGGACATGAGAACTAGAGAAAATCAGGCCGGATTTAGACCAGGAAGAGGTTGTATTGACCAGATTTTTTCGCTGCGTCAGTTATTGGAACTTAGGCATGAATTTCGTCAAGAATCACATGTTGCCTTCATTGACTTCACAGCCGCATTTGACAGCATAGACCGATCTAGTATATGGTTCCAACTCGAATCTGATGGAGTTCCACCAAAGTTATGCCGGCTTATAGCTGCCCTTTATAAAAGGACAATATGCAAAGTCCGTGCCTATGGAAGCTTTAGTGATGAATTTGAAGTTTCAACTGGGGTCAGACAAGGAGGAATTCTCTCTCCTCTTCTATTCAATTATTGTCTAGATCATATTCTAGAAACAGCATTCACAGAGTCACCGTATGGTATTATTTTGCATCCTTCAGGCAAAAGTTTATCAGATCTTACTTTTGCTGATGATATTGCCCTTCTAGCAGAATCACAAGCCGATCTACAAGCCATGCTGAATACTATCCAAAGAGAAGCTGCAAGCATCGGACTAAAAATAAATCCTGCAAAGACCAAGTATTTGACATCTGGTAGCCCTGACCATGCACTAAAATTAGGTGATGAAAGTATTGAGTTAGTCAATTCCTTCACTTATCTAGGATCTCAAATAACAACAACAGGAGGAGCTCCCGAAGAAACAATAGCTAGAGTCAGGAAGGCTGCAAATACTTTTAGTGTACTACGAAGCTTTTGGAAAAGAAAGGACGTACGGCATCAAACAAAGATCCGCATATATTGTGCAACAGTTAGAGCCACCCTGCTATATGGATCAGAGACATGGCCAGTAAGAGTCGAAGACACAAAAAGACTTGAAACATTTGACTACAGATGCCTTAGACGTATCCTTGGAATTCACTTCCCAATGCTTATTAAGAACAAAGTAATCCTTGAACAGGCAAAAATTCCAAACATATCAGAAACCATAAAATGCCGGCGCTGGAAATGGTTCGGACATGTCCTAAGGATGCCAGAAGAACGTATGCCAGCTCTAACATTCATAAGTACAAACCATGCAACATGGAAAAGACCCAAAGGAGGTGTAAGACAAACAATGCATCGATTACTGCATAAAGAAGCCGAAGAGATTATTCTGAAACCGTTCAACCTGAGTCGAAAAGAATACAACAAAAGCTGGATCAAACATCTGACCACGCTAGCCTCAGACAGACCGCAATGGAAGAACATTGTCCAACGACTGTGTCAATCATGATGTCCCGAATAGGCAATCCTGCCTGCGAATCGGATTAAGCAAGCAAGCAAGCAAGAGATAAAAGTGATTCAGTATTACGTTAAATTGATCGTTCTTTAATTTACTGTAATGGCCCTTGAGGCCAGTTAACGTAACGTTGTAGTTTAGAGTTTGGCTTTTTTGGTTTTTTGTTGGCCGGTTATTTGACTGTACATTATCGTTTTTCTTTTGCGTATTTTGTTGTCCGGCTATAGGCCGTGTATTCTATGTCGAATAAAAATATAGAAAACCTACCCAGTTGTTTTGGTTATACCGAGGGTTAGGTCGGGCATCTACTCGTTGAGGATTTCCACCCATCTAGTGGACTGATAGGTAAATTTCGTATGATAGTCTATTTTATTCGACAATCATTATTTATCTCTCAAGCCTAAAATTGATCAAAAATATTATTTAATTTTTAGGGATGATCGATCAGCATAGAGCTCGTTGTTGTTGTCTTCATAGTTCAGCGTGCTACACATATTAGGAACCAAAAACATTTCTGATCAGGCACTGATTGAAAATAAGTTAAATAAACAACTTGAGCTTGAGATAGGTCAACTGACCTCTGCGGCAAATTCTGAGACTAGGTAGGAAGCCTTAGGTCTTAGGGCGTAGCTGCTGAGATCACCCTACATAGAAGCAGCCAGCAATATTAGGGCTGAGGGGATCAAAGCCGTAAGGTCTGTAAGGGTCCAAAGATCGAAAGCCATCAGAGCCGCGCGATCGGGGCCAGCACTAAGCGTAGACTTAAGTACCTACGTACCTAGGTAAATCTCGAAGGCAAATGTCAGCCTCGCCCGTATCGCTCTTGTAGATACAGGGCAGCTACATTTACATTGGACGTTCCCTCCTTTAGGCTGCTAGCTACAGCCGAGCTGATCAATCATCGTAAAATTATTTTTCGATCCAAAAATTATCATTTTGGCCATCTAAAAATGTGTAACATTTTGTTCACCTTTGTTGTTGTATCGACCACGATCGTGGCAGTGCGCAATTTAAGTAAGCGTCCGTGGTAAACATTTTGTGTATCGTGGTAAAGCCATCGTTATTTTTCTATTTCTGTCGGATCTCTATCAACGAAGGCAGCTCTTACGCTCGCATTTTTCTATAAATGTCGACCCTCAGGCGACAATTCATCATTTTTCTCAACTGACGACGAATTTCCATCATTTAGGTTCTTACCTACCTGTTTTTCTAACCACGTGCACGTTCTTGCGCTTTAGGCTTAGTCCTATCTGCTTTCAATCATTTCACGTCAGGTATATCTTACTTCACGTAAGGAAGTACTATTAACGTGGAAAAACCTGTTTTTCGGATCGACAAAGGCCTAATTCGAAACATTTATTTTGGGAAAAATTTCTGACGTACTGAAATTTATTTTACCCAAAGGCACATTTTTCGACATTTTTGATAGGTACGTAGGTACTTAAGTCTGCGCTTAGTGCTGGCCCCGATCGCGCGGCACTGAATGGCTTTCGATCTTTGGACCCTTACAGACCTTACGGCTTCGATCCCCTCAGCCCTAATATTGCTGGCTGCTTTTCGTCGGGTGATCTCAGCAGCTACGCCCTAAGACCTAAGGCTACCTACCTAGTCTCGGAATTTGCCGCGGAGGTCAGTTGACCTATCTCAAGCTCAAGTTGTTATTTAACTTATTTTCAATCAGTGCCTTGAACGAAATGTTTTTGGTTCCTAATTTGTGTAGCACGCTGAACAATGAAAACAACAACAACGAGCTCTATGCTGATCAATCATCCCTAAAGATTAAATAATATTTTTGATCGATTTTTTGGCTTGAGAAATAAAATATGATTTTCGAATAAAATAAGCTATCATACGGAATTTACCTATCAGTCCACTAAAACGGGTGGAAGTCCTCGACGAAGGGATGTAGCCGACCTTACCCTCGGTATAGCCAGAAACCACTGGGTAGGTTTTTTCTATGTATTTATTCGACGAAGAAATCACGGCCTATAGCCGGACAAAAGCAAAAGAAAAACGAAAACGTACGGAATATGTCGACGTACGACTGGCTAACGAAAAGCAAAAACGCCAGACTACTCTACAACGTTAAGTACACTGGCCTCAAGGGCCATTACAGTAAAATAAAACAACGATCAATTTAACGTAATACTGAAATGACTTTTATCTCAGATCGAATGTTCTCGATTACACAAGCGGTATGCATGAAACAATTACTATTATCATACACTTAACTCTACGATACCGGACAAGTATCTAATTGTTTTTTATTGTTGAAAATTTGGGGAAATAATGGGAAGACCGAAGGCATAGCCCACAGTGCACCGTCATAGACAGCTACTAGTATTGGCTATGTAATGGCTATCGCGAACTGCTAAGGCAGGTTCGCCTACCGTGTAACTCTCGCAGTTACACTCCCCCACGTATAGAAAAAAATTTGACACAAAGTGGAGAATTTTTTCGGGGGTACACCATCGACACTAGCGTCGGCGACGCTCTACAACTCGGCTCTCTGGCGTTCGCAACGCCTCAACTCTGGCGTCCGCAACGCCTCATCCTGAGCGAACGTGAAAAACGAAAATAAAGAGGAACGAAAAAAAATAACAAATAGCGATAATAGGTAACGGCCAACGCATGACCTCGTTCGCACTCAGGAAACCTCTCGAGCAACACTCTCAATGGCGCTAGGAACTATATTGTTGCCCGAGTAATGATGAACTCCGGTCTTGGACAACATAGCATAATATTCGATTATGCTGTCCAATCAGCCTCCTTCAGTCCCCGGGTAATGGAAGAATTTTTTGAATTAAAAATTTTGTAGATTGGGTATAAATTAACCCCTTGTCCGTTAAAGAGTTAAGGTACCATAATAGTAACACCGCTAATTGAGCAAGAAACAAATTAAAATACGGAATGATAAGGCAAAATTATGCTGAGCAAAAATTAAAGACACTGACGAATTAAAACACGAGGTAATGATAAAAACGAGAAAAATGGCAAATTATGCGAGATTACGGGGAAAAATACGAGCACCGTCAAAGAAAAATTTACAGTAAGAGAAAAATGACAAGAGAAAAAATACACAGGAAATAAACGATACACGAAGTCCTGGAATCCACATCAGGACGAAAAACGAAAAAATTGACGAAAAGTTGCTGGTCGAATTCGACGCCAAACGCAGAGTTCCAAAAGTTCAGTACGTCGAACTTGATAATTAATAACGATCCTGATAATTGGCCTTCGAGCCATACGGTTTTCCACGACGTCGTTGACGTTGGAAATATTCCTGATCCGATTCCAGTTCGCGACGCGTATTCGAACGCTCACGATATTGGTATGGTGATTGCCTACGCCCATACATGTGTTGGCGTAGGCGTCGATGTGGGTCGACTGGTCGATCATCGTCCTCAAAGTCATCGTCGTCCTCGTAGTCGTCCGCGTAACGACGCGGTATAGATTGCACCGGAGTAAATAATTGCTCCGGCGTGAAGCCATACGATTGTTCACGTGAAGGTTCGCGTGGACGCTGTTGTTGTTGAGTAACAGGCCACGGTTTCGGCAAAAGTGGACCCGGTCGAGGTTGTGGCTGATAACCCCCGGTGGCTGGTTGGCTTTGTTCCAACGGAGAGCGATACGATTGATCCCATTGCTGCCGTTGACGGGATTGTGACCGGTCCCGATGAGTTCCGCGGTTTGACTGTGGTTGGCGGCAATATTCGTAAGGCTGCTGCTGTCGCGAGCGCGACAGATGACCAGCATCGGCCTGTGAATACGCCTCGGAACGCTCACGCGATTCCGTAAAATGCTGTTGTTGCCGCGGTTGGGTTTGCGGTCTTGTATATTGCTGTATATGCGGTTTTACTTGCGTTTGCTGTTGTGCTTGCGATTGTGAACGGTGATGCGTTTCAGCATAGCGTTGCCGGGATGATTGCGGTTCTTGCCGCCTCGATCCCTTTGGGCCTAAACGCGCTTTTAATTTAGCTGCAACTTCAGCTTGAACGAGTCTTCTGACTCGTTGCTTTTCCAAATTTTTCAGTCGACGCAAAGCGTGTTCGGACTTGGTGTCATAAAATCGATTCAATTTCGCCTTATGTTCGTCTTCTGGCATACGACAAACCTCGGAAGCTTCAGTAAGAGAACCGGCGGCGCGTAATTTCGTCACACGCCGTGGCATTTCCGTAGCCAAATTCTCACGATCGCGTTTCTCGATCGTCATGCGTGTTCTACGCATTTCAATTTGTGCTTCCAAAGAAAGGTCGACTTCTGGCAATTCAAGGCTCGCTGCGGATCCGCTAGGGTCCTGCGAGGATGCCTGTCGCCTTTGTCTACGAATTTTTCTAATTCGCCTTGAATTCGATGTTTTAGGAAAAAGACCGATTTTTGTTGACCTCTAAAACGATCGAATTGAGCCGGAACTTCGAGCGGCGGATCGGTTGCTAGCCGAATTTGTCGAATCATGTTGTGTAAAACTTGTTGACTTTCGATTCGTGCCGTTAAATCCGGGAATTCCGGAAAAGCCTCACTTGGCGAAGGTGTATAAGATTCACCAAGGAACGCTACGCGCAACATGCGACGTAACTGCTCCACCATGCGCCAGCCTATTCCGGGATTTCCGTAGGCGTACGCAAAGAAGTGGAACTTCCTGTCCAGGAATTCCAAAAGCGCTGTAGCGCGCATGACGTCTATGGAAGAAAAGATCGTCATGTGTCGATACTCCGAATCATATAATGCTTGAAATTCTCGGAAAGTATCGAAAATATCGACCATCTGGCGTGCCGATATTAAGATGGGTGCCATATGATCTGGCGCTGGAGACATCCTGTGTGGATATAACTCCGGGCGAACCTGATGTGCAACACCATCAGACACTTCAGTCGGTGCATCAAGGTGCGGGTGCACCACCAAATACTCTAACGGCACTTCGTACAACATCATTCCCGTTGTAATAAAGAAGCGTATGCGCACGAAGTATTGGTCGGGATAAAACAATCGGTTAAACACACTCAATTCGCTGATAAATCGAGGTGCGGGTGGACGATCCACATCAGCCAAAGGCTGTGCGGTCAAGGGCCACACTAATGGACGCGACGGGGAATCAGTTGAAGTCGCGTGCTGCAAATGGATTGCATACACTCGGTCGAAGTACACTTGTGCAGCTTCAACCAGCTGATCATATAGACGCGTTCCTTCAACTTCACCCAAACAGTCATGTAACTCGTGCAATACGACTGGTGCGACAGTGCACGGAGGTTCTCGCGTCATATTTTCCATCATGGTGAAAAAATGCTGAACGTAGCGCGAGCGGCTTTGCACTCTCGCGCTTTCATTCGCGGCCATACGTTCGCGAATAGCTTGCATCATTGGGGGTATGGCGACTTCCCTATTTGACGACTGACTTTGAATTGCCTGTGGGTGAATAGTCGCCACAGTACTCGACACACCCGTCATGGCCATAGGAGCCATAAAACGAGCATCTGGTGCCGACACGCCTTGTGGCGCGGAATGAGTCGCGACTTGCGTATACAATGCTACTTGTGGTACTTCATGCGCGGGTAAAGTTTGTTGCGGTACCGGCGGAAAACCTATAATCTCTGTCATGATTATATCGGGCTCAGAATCACGCTCTACCCAACCCGGCTGTGAAGTCGGTAAAGGTGCGAGCGAACTGATGCCCAAGGGCGCTTGTTGGCCCGCCGCAAGCGATTGCGAGACAATCGGTTGCGAAACGGTAACAGCCCCTTTTCTGGCCAATGCCGCGCGTGTAGTGCGCGGTGGCGACAAATTAGCTTGTCTTTCCGCCTCGGTGTCAGATAACGCCATGACTAAACGCTTAGGAGATAAATCATCGTCTTCAGTGGAGATCGGTTCTACATCGACCATAGGCGAATCATATGGAATGTCCGTTTGCGAAGAAAACGCAGATGCTGGTGTACTCGAACTGGTTGGTTTAGATTTTGGTTCGGTATCAGGTGCATGAGCCGGGCCCGAAACTGAGTCGGCAACGGCTTGCGAACCCTGAACTTGTAGGTCAGGATTGTCGAAAACATTAGTGTGAGCCAACGCTTCCGTTACTGAGGCAACGGTGGTGGCTGCTGCTATGGCCGCTGGAAGTTGCGGAACCGGGCCATAGAAGTCCTCAACTCTAATTAATTCTTCGCCATTCGAGTCAACTTCGACTTCAGCTTCAGCAGCTGTGCTGGTCGACTGTCCTTGCGGTGGTTTACTAGTCGACAATGGTATACGCACTCTGGCTTTCGGGCCAGTGGCCTTAATGTGCAATTCATCGCCTACAAACGAGACCGACATAGGCTTTCTATCGTCAGTAATGCGATTATTTTGCGATGTCCCTTCTATCAATATAAAAACATCGATAGTTATGAGGGCGTCCATCACTAAATAATGCTGCATGTCCCGAGTTAAAGGTAAGCTCCACGCCTGTCCGAAGTTATCAGGCACGTTCGGGTCAAGATACATGTCAAATAGGAACTCAGCCAAGCGCTTCAATGTGTGTGAACGCGCTGTGATGCGAAAACGACGAGTAAATTCTCTCGCTAATGGCTGAATATCGATAAAATTAGCGATGAACGGATCCTTCCAGTGCAGTTGATTGCGAATTTCTGCATCTGGGATTGCCAAAATTTCCTCAAAAGTTGGACCGTATACGTGAAAATACGCAAGTCGATCTTGCGTAGGATCGTAACAAACCATATATACGTTTGGCAAACGTGTTTCGAGCAACTGGTGAAGCCCGAACGGAGGTTGCGGGAACTTCGCCAGGTCCCAGCAGAACACATGACCGTTCGCGCTCGCAACTTGGACGTAGCGTACGAATGGGCCATGGAGGTCCTGGTAGGTGGGACATAATTGCTGAAAACGCAAGTCCCAGGTCTTATAATGCCTGCCTTTCCTGTCATTAACAAATTCGGAATCGTAGCCTAAAAATAGTGTGCCATTAGTCAAATTTGATGGTTGAATTAACGCCAAAATGGCGGCAAACGACTTCTGGTCGTCGGAGACTATGACCGTAGGCATAGGCCTGTTCCTTGGTACGCGAGGGGTTACCAAAGGAAATCTACGAAATCTATTCTCCCACCAGAGCTGTTGATCGTTTATACGCTTGGTATGATTTTTAACTTTATGTGCTACTTTGTGCTTAACCCATCTAGCAGTGAATGCTTGTAAACCGCTAACACGACTATCGTCGTTTTGTGGCAGCGGGTCTGGTACAACCAAACCCCGCTCCAATGCCATACTGGTCAACGCCGAACGAAACTCATCTAAGGACGCGGGATCACGCCCTTCGAATTTGCATCGGCGACCAGCTGCCTCCAGCAATGCCTCTTTGCTTGGGGTGCCTTCTGCAGCCATGGGTCTGCAAAAGGAAAAACATTAGATAATGGTACGGCATGTGCTGTTTTAGAGCCATTTAATAAACGTATAGGCGCGCAGTCCTTAGCTTTTTGTTCCCTGCCCGGTAAATCCTCAAAACTTATGACAACTGCCGGGGCAAGAGGGCGATGTGGTAATTTAACCAACACAAAATCGCCAGGGACGTACGCGTGTTTTTCCACAATTAAGTCAGAATAAGGTAGTTTAGGCTCAGGCAGAAGTCTATTCCTATGAACGTGATGAACGATAAGAGGGTTATAGACATATGCGATTTTCGCAGTTTCAGGCGTAGGTAAGTCAATAATTCGGTATGGACCCACACGCTTGGGTGATAATTTACCTATTTCAGGTTGAATGACTGAGGTATTATTAAGATAGACTATATCCGAAAGAGAAAAATTTGTTTGCGTTACGGACTTGTCATATTGTGATTTCTGCTGCTTACGCGCTTGCGTTAAATTTTGAGATGCGATTTCATGCAAGTCTTGTAAAGTCAGCTTTAAATCAATGACATATTTTTCCGCAACGGAAGGTAAATTCGGATTTATCACGAAGTCATTTATTAGTAAAGTGTCGAGAGGAAATGCTGGTTCGCGACCATAAAGCATTTCGAAAGGAGATATATTAGTCGATGATTGCGGAGTCGCGCGGTATGCAAATAATGCAAAAGGTAAAAATTGCTCCCAATCATACTGGGAACGCGCACTCAGCTTCGACAAACCATCAATCAAAGTTCGATTATAACGTTCCACCAACCCATCACACTGGGGGTGATATGGGGTTGTAAATATTTTTTGAACGTTTAATAATTTACAGACTTCCGAAATAAGGGTAGATGTAAAATTTGACCCCTGATCTGTTAAAAATTTCTTGGGGACTCCATAACGTGGTATAATTTCTCGTAATAATAAATTTGCGATAGTTGTTGCTTTGATATCAGAAACAGCAAAAGCTTCCACGTATTTTGTGAAATAATCCATAAAAACTACAATTTGGTCATTTCCGGAGGGGGATCGCGGCATATGCAAACAATCGCACGCAATGAGTTCAAAGGGTGCGGATACTTCGATTGGTTGCAGCGGAACGGATGCGGAATTTAATGCGACCTTACGTTGTAAGCACACATCACAATTCCGACACCACGCGATCACATCATTTTCCATGCGCGGCCACCAATAACGCATTTGAATGGCGGGCAAGATTTTGCGCGATGAAAAATGAGCTCCGAAAATAGAGTCATGAAATTCCGTTAATATGAAGCGACGCAAAGATTTGGGTATGACTATTTGATGAACGACAGTTGGTGAGCGCTTAGGTTGGAAACGACAAAAAAGTACATCGTTTACGAGAAAAAATTCGTCACGATATTTTTTCGTTGTTAAGTCGTTCAATGCGATGCGAATTTTATGCAATTCGTCATCTGCACGTTGCTCAGCGAGTAAACGCGCAGGTGTTAGCATTTCAGCTTTTTCGGCATCGGTAAGTAACAAGCGTTCGCGAAATGTAGGTGGTTTAGAATTAGTAGGATCGGTTTGCGCAGTAGGAACATTATTTTGCGCATTTGGATGATTAATTGGTGCAGTAGGCGCGTTATCGCGCGATCGGTCAGGTGGAACCGATTCATCATCTGACTCAGAATCTTCTGATTCTAAATTTGCGATGTTAACGATATTTTTGCGCTCGACTTTATATTTTCGTTCTGCATGATCATATTTGGGATGACGTGAGAGAAGATCAGCTGCGCAATTATATGCACCAGGAACGTAAACGATATCATATTCGTATTCCTGTAATTTGAGACCCCAACGGCGTAATCGACTCGATGGGTCTTTTACGTTTACTAGCCAGGTTAACGCTTGATGATCAGTTTCGACAATGAATTTTTTACCGTAAAGATAATGTCGATAATGCTTGATGGCCCACACTACCGCTAACGCTTCTTTTTCCGAAGTAGCATAATTACATTTGGCAGAATTTAGTACGCGACTAGCGTAGCTAAGAATAAAACGATTTTTTGATGGTAAGTGTTTTTGTGTCAAAATAGCACCTAACGCATAGTTACTTGCGTCAGTTGTTAAAATAAATTGGTGCTCATTGTCAAACTTTGGTAATTGCAAAATAGGTGGGGACGTAAATGCTTTCTTCAGAAGCTCAAAGGCGGTTTGGTGTTCAGCCTTCCAGCAAAATTCGACATCTTTACGCAGAAGATGGAATAGCGGTTTAGCAATTTTAGCGAGATCTTTAACGAATTTCTTAAACCATTGGACTAAACCAAGGAATTTCTGCAAGGATTTCACGGTTTTTGGTACGGGAAACGAGATTAAATCCGCGACTTTGGACATGTCAGGAGCGATGCCCATTGCACTTATGCTATGGCCAAGAAATTTTACCTCTGCATGCGCAAGATGGCACTTATCAGGCTTTACACGTAAGTTTGCCTTTTTAAGAGCAATAAAGACATTTTCGAGATCTTTTAAATGTTCTTTGAAAGTGCGTGAAAAGATAATTATGTCATCGATGTAAACGAGACAAGATTTCCAATTTAGACCTGCGAGCACGAGCTCCATTAGTCTTTGAAAATCTGCGGGCGCATTCTTTAACCCAAACGGTAAAACTTCAAATTCATAATGACCAACAGGACATATAAATGCTGTTTTTTCGCGAGATTTATTATCGAGTGGGATTTGCCAGTATCCAGATTTCAAATCTAGTGTGCTAAAATATGCAGCACTGCCTAAAGTATCAAAATAATCGTCTAGTTGCGGAAGAGGATAAACTTGTGTTTTAGTAACGCCGTTTAACCGTCGATAATCAACGACTGAACTTAGGGAATCGTCCTTTTTTCCAATGAGAAATAATGGACTTGCCCATGGGCTAGTTGTAGGTCAAATAATTTTATCCGAAAGCATTTCATTTATAATTTTCTGCATAGATTCCCGTCTAGAATGTTCGACACGATAAGTTTTTCCCACAACGGGTGGATTATCCCCTGTATCGATATGATGTTTCATCAAGGGGGTACGACCGAGAGGGTTCGTTTTTTAGTGCAAAAATTGAGTCATATTTTAGACATAATTCACGGATTTGTTGCTGTTGTCTAGAATCAACAGCGGAGCCGTTTAAAGCTTTATTTATTGATGCAAAAGCAGTTTGTGCATTGAATTCAGAAAAATTTGCGCTATCGATTGAGTGGTTAACGCGCTCAGATGGATTACTCTCTATGCGATTCAGAACTGGTTGGGGTTTAAGCATAGTGCTTAGCTCCAGACGCAGTTTACGCATTTCATCCGCATTTGCCTTTTATCTTGTTCAAAGCGCGTAGAAAGATCCGAAAATTGTAAATGAATAGCTTGTAGAGCTTTCAAAAGAAGATCATTAGTCGCATTAGCATTAGCACGCTCTTGGTCGGCATTTATGCTGTGACTATGATTACTTTCGACGTCAGAATCGGGATTTTCAGCGCTCCGAACTGGTTTCAGGATTATTCGCTGTGTTATGAGTAGTCGTATTATCAATCATTGTATGATTTGATGAATTATCAATGTTAGGGTCCGATCTAGTTATCGAAGTTTGATTAATGCGCGATCGCACAGTTGTCAATAACAATTCATCATCGGACTGTGTATTACTCGCGGCATTTAGTGACGCGGGTAATTTATCATTATTCGCCGTAGTAGTTACGTCTTTCGTAATTGTGTCATTACTCGCAGAATTACTCGCGCTATTAGAGTCAACAGGCGCGGTAGGTAATTGGCGAGTTGAAGTAGGTGGCGTAGAAGGTTTTTTCAATTTAGCGGGCGGTGTCCGCAAAACCTTTTTTCCTGCCATTTTAGGAATAAAGAATGTCCAAAAATCTGACCTTGGGTAAAATGAATTTCAATACGTCGAAATTTTTCCCAAAATAAATGTTTCGAATTTGGCCTTTGTCGATCCGAAAAACAGGTTTTTCCACGTAAATAGTACTTCCTTACGTGAAGTAAGATATACCAGACGTGAAATGATCGAAAACAGGTAGGACTAAGCCTAAAGCGCAAGAACGTGTACGTGGTTAGAAAAACAGGTAGGTAAACACCCAAATGACGGAATTTCGTCGTCAAGAGAGAAAAATGATGAATCGTCGCCTGTGGGTCGACGTTTATAGAAAAATGCGAGCGTGAGAGCTGCCTTCGTCGATAAAAGTTCGACGGAAATAGAAAAATAACGATGACTTTACCACGATACACAAAATCTTTACCACGGACGCTTACTTAAATTGCGCACTGCCACGATCGCGGTCGATACAACAACAAAGGTGAACGAAATGTTACACATTTTTAGATGGCCAAAATGATGATTTTTGGATCGAAAAATAATTTTACGATGATTGATCAGCTCGGCTGTAGCTAGCAGCCTAAAGGAGGGAACGTCCAATGTAAATGTAGCCGGTTCGATCTGGGTCTAAAGAATCATCACAGATACGAACCGTACTAACATTCACCTGCGAGATTTACCTAGGTACGTAGGTACTTAAGTCTGCGCTTAGTGCTGGCCCCGATCGCGCGGCTCTGGATGGCTTTCGATCTTTGGACCCTTACAGACCTTACGGCTTCGATCCCCTCAGCCCTAATATTGCTGGCTGCTTTTCGTCGGGTGATCTCAGCAGCTACGCCCTAAGACCTAAGGCTACCTACCTAGTCTCGGAATTTGCCGCGGAGGTCAGTTGACCTATCTCAAGCTCAAGTTGTTATTTAACTTATTTTCAATCAGTGCCTTGAACAGAAATGTTTTTGGTTCCTAATTTGTGTAGCACGCTGAACAATGAAAACAACAACAACGAGCTCTATGCTGATCAATCATCCCTAAAGATTAAATAATATTTTTGATCGATTTTTTGGCTTGAGAAATAAAATATGATTTTCGAATAAAATAAGCTATCATACGGAATTTACCTATCAGTCCACTAAAACGGGTGGAAGTCCTCGACGAAGGGATGTAGCCGACCTTACCCTCGGTATAGCCAGAAACCACTGGGTAGGTTTTTTCTATGTATTTATTCGACGAAGAAATCACGGCCTATAGCCGGACAAAAGCAAAAGAAAAACGAAAACGTACGGAATATGTCGACGTACGACTGGCTAACGAAAAGCAAAAACGCCAGACTACTCTACAACGTTAAGTACACTGGCCTCAAGGGCCATTACAGTAAAATAAAACAACGATCAATTTAACGTAATACTGAAATGACTTTTATCTCAGATCGAATGTTCTCGATTACACAAGCGGTATGCATGAAACAATTACTATTATCATACACTTAACTCTACGATACCGGACAAGTATCTAATTGTTTTTTATTGTTGAAAATTTGGGGAAATAATGGGAAGACCGAAGGCATAGCCCACAGTGCACCGTCATAGACAGCTACTAGTATTGGCTATGTAATGGCTATCGCGAACTGCTAAGGCAGGTTCGTGCAGAGAGAGTATGTAATGCGGACTAATATATGAGAATGATTTATGATGTCCATATACTTTCCTTCGAGTATTTAGCGACTTGCAAAGAGTGGCGCAAATACCTTCCCAACAATTTGAGGCTCGACTATATCACAACAAACGTAAAAATTATGCGTATTCCAGCCTAGTATATCAGTAGAATGCGTGTGCTACTTCATGGTCAAATCTTGCGCCACAGAATAATTTATATACGCTAAGCTGGCTTTCCAGAAATCCCATCAGATATAGATAAATGAGCGTTGCTGACCTTTACATCGAATGTATTCTGCAGAACAATTTTTAAGGTGACGAGAATTTCTGATTATCATCGTACTCCATGCCAGTAAGTATTGCAAGTATTGAAATTTTTCTTTAACGCTAATCGTTTTTATCCCATTAGTGATTGGTCTCGAACCACGTCATCTATATTTAAATGCCTTGCTCGAGGAATTAAGCAATTTTTGTCGCAACATTGCTTTGGGATGCTTCATTTTACACTCTTAGGTACCTTGCAAATGGTACCTCAAAATCCAGAGCCGTGCTTAGAGGTTTAGCGGCCCTGGGCGAAACTTATTTTGGCGGCCCCCATAATTTTTAAAACTGGTATTATAGGCATCATAATTATCACTTATGTATATCCTTTACATATGTACCTATATGATCGCAGTTAGCATCTTACTGTAAATTTACTAACAAAATATTGTGCTACATTATTTTTAGTAGGTATCGTATGTTTTTTCTCAAATAATTTACCTATTTCGTGAATGATGACGTGCTTTATTACAAAATAACACTTGCCTAGCTTTCTGAGCGGCAAACTGGTCAATCAATTGCAAAAAATCTAACGAAGATGATAAATCCTTTTCAATTGAAATGATCGCTAGTGCACTTAGACGAGAATCAGTCATAGTTGACCGCAAATATGTCTTTATTAATTTCAGTTCCGAGAAGGAACGTTCTGCTGAGGCCACAGCAATAGGTACTGTAAGTAAAATTCTGAAATCAATTATAAGGTTCGGGAAAACATCCTGGAAGTCATTTGGTAGATATTTAAGAGTAGCTAGTGGCGAAGTTAATTCATTTGGACTTGATCGAGCAAGAACTTTTAGCTCAGTGTACATGTCTGGTCCATGTGCATGACTTGAGCGATTCATCATCTTCCCATGTTTTTAAAGCTGGTATTCGTGGGTAGTGCTCAATGAGAAACCTTGAAAACGGTATTTCTTAGCCATACCATCATTTCTAAGACCATTTTTCGACCTCTAAAAAACCTTGCACCTACCCCCCCCGGGATTTTGTTGCTGCCCACATATGCTGCGGGGGTCTTAGGTGGCGCGGTCAAGCGTTCCCTGCGGGGTCCGGGACAGAGTCCCTACAAATTTTGTAAAAAAGCATTTTAATGTAAAATAATAACGTTAAAATTTTCGCAAAAACGGCCGAATTTCGGTCCTGAATGGAGCCCAAAAACACTCAAAATTGATGAACTCTTACATCTCACAAAACTTCTGAGCTGAAATGCGTTTTTCGACCTCTGCTAATTACATAGCGCAGCAACGGGTCGCTGCCAATAAGATATAGAAAAATGTATAAATTGAAGTTTTTGTTCTTACCCTTTTCAGGCCCATTTGTGGCCTTCTTATTAAGAAGATGCAGTTCAGAAAACAGGAAATGCACAAAAACATAAGAAAATTTGGCCATTTCTTTCATTTAAAATAGGATTGTGTCCTTGTAAAGAAAGACAAAAAAGCAAAGAATAGACTAACTGGTACACAATCATTTTCGCACTTTTAGTTTTATGCTCAACAAGCATGCGCACTTTCATTCAATGAACAAATAGTGCATTAAATTACTAGTGATGTGAAGTGCTAGATTATTTCAGCTGATTCAAGCTTTTAAATTCATTTGATCTATGGCTCGGTGCAAAGCGCCGGAAAATTTTGACATTTTAGCCTTTTCGAACTCAATTTTCTGGACACACATTATTGCAACAGAAAAATCAACAATATGTCTGAAAAATGAGAACAAGTATAGCTCAGTCAGCGTTCTCTTAAAAATGCAAGTAAAGATTTTTAACTGACTGTGTTTGCATTAGAACGTCGAAAAATCGATCCTTTTGAACGTATGTATCGAATTATTGTAAGAGGGCCGCCAAAAAATGAATTCTATACGGCATGCACTACAACTTTTTTAGCGGCCCATAATTTTAGCGGCCCTGTGCGGCCGCACAGTTCGCACCCCCTAGGCACGGCTATGTCAAAATCGACTGTGCATTTCCTCTGGTTTTTTGACCATTAAATGACCAGTTAGATGACCAGTAGGTGACCGGTGGGGGTGGCCATACATTGTTTACACTACCATTAATTATATGGCAGTTAATGTCCTCTGTTTTTTCTGACCATTAAATGACCAGTTAGATGACCAGTAGGTGACCTGTTGAAGGACCGTACATTGTTTACACTATTACCAGCATTGTTTACACTACCACCAATCATATGCCAGTAGCGCGTATGTAGCGTTCAGGGTGCCGCCCACGCGAATTGCACTTAAGTGCAAATGCGTGGGTGGCTACCCAGAGTGCCAGGTAGTACTACTAGTGCCAAAACAGCGTTTAAGCTATAGTCTGTTTCATTTAACTTTGCGGTTTTCTTTTAAATTTCTCCGCAAGAACCAGGCTACAAAAACTCTTTAAAATTTTGCTACACGAATGCCGCTTAGCAATGGCATACATCTCTACATGACTTGATATACTGTAGAAAATCATATTTACTGTATTTAGTTTATAACACTTCTGTAGGCACCTTAAATTTTTTCATAAACTTCAAAGCTTAATGAAACGGATTATGAGTTAATCTGCAGCTTCTGGTCAGTATCAAGCACTTCTAAAGAAAAATTCGCATTTTATCGGATTAAAGGCCATAATTTTTCCTCATCTTTCACAAAAATCTTTTCCATTTTTCAATTATAGGGATATACTCCCCAAAGTCCACTTCCACATGCACCCTGTTCAGAAGCCCACCTCTTGGTGCAGACAGTCATCATCAGTGACGGATCATGGATGGAGGGCGATGCCAATCCTTTCCAAAAACAGTCAAAAATAGGTCCAAAAATTTACCCTTTACGTACGGAATAGACTTTTTTGAGCGTCTCATTATGTATTCTTTCATTCAAAATCACTTGACCCAACACTTTTTTAAAGAATTCATCTGATTACGCGAAATTTGGGAATTTTTCGAACTTTAAGGTCGATGTTCTCGACGAAAAATCGATTTTGTGCTAAACGGTTTACACTCTCGAACTTGGCGTAAAAAACTGTACAACATAGTAGTGCGTGAAAACGATCGATAATCAAAAGCACTTATTACTGTAACACCGATTTTTCCGAGCTCGGGTCACTCCGCGCCACAGAGAAATCGGGTGCTAAAGTAATAAGACATTTTCTTATCGCGCAATTTCATTCAAAATGTTAAAAAGATAGATAAGTAGATAGTGCACATCAATTTTTTCTCGAATGTAGGCTAACTTTTCAGATAGCTTTTTAGCAAATTTAGGTACAGGCACTTGTTCTGAGTTGAAATCACGCAGGTAAATATATATGTATGTAACTAATTCGAAATTTATGTAGGTATATGCGTATGTGTTCAGATAATTTTAATAAGCTGTCTACCAGAGAAATTCAATGTCAAAATTTTAAAGAAATCGGGGCTTGCAGCGATGAGGATATTCTCAACATTTGCGAAATTTCACACGTAGATGTGCTTCCCTATTTACGTAAATCAAAACTTCTTACTGTGATTAATCAAAACGAACGAGACGAGACGAGAGATGGAACGATCGACAGACAGAATAACGTCTCCCTCCCCTCACCGTTTTTTTCCCAACGATTTGGTTGACATTATAGACCGGACCCAAAATTTTTCCTTTTCCGACCTTTTTCCACCTTTTTTGGAGGTCTAAAAACATTAAAAATAGAGCGCCTGGGTTGAAAAATCAGTGTTTTCTAAGTAGAAAATCCTATGTACACATGCAATAGCGGTGTTT
The DNA here is from genome assembly GCA_036768485.1 of Mermis nigrescens. Classification (NCBI taxonomy): domain Eukaryota; kingdom Metazoa; phylum Nematoda; class Enoplea; order Mermithida; family Mermithidae; genus Mermis; species Mermis nigrescens. Next base: position 101,225 of record JAVLUZ010000377.1, on the reverse strand, counting down.
GATGCACTTTTTGCACAAAAATTTCGCGCTCTACAAGAAATATCACGATCAGTATACGTTATTTCTGCTGAAACTTGAATTTCCTTCCTTCAGTAAAGCATTTTAGCCAATTCTGAAGTCGCTTTTGACAATTAAAACTATAATTTATCAAATGGCGCGGAGCGCCAGAAAATTTTGTAATTTTAGCTCTCTAAAACGCATTTTTGCATTACAAAAACTAGCCAAATCCGTGCAGAAGGTAAGGATTTTCAATCGTAGTAGTAAAGTCCTAGGACCAGATTGTCGATAAAATGCTGCAATTGACGCGGTGCGGCTTAAACATGACTAACAAGTAAGAATTAATCAATTCAGCGCGAAGCGCCGAAAATTTGTTGCAGTTTTACCTCTCTAAAACGCATTTTTGCATTACAAAACTGACCAAAACCGTGCAGAAGATAAGAATTTTCAATCGTAGAGAAGTTCCAATTGGCGCGACTTAAAGATTAATAACAAGTAAGAATTCAATCTATTCGGCGCGAAGCGCCGAAAAATTTTTATAGTTTCAGCTCTCTAAAACGCATTTTTGCATGACAAAAACTAACCAAATCCGTGCAGAAGATAAAGATTTTCAATCGTAGTTAAGTTCTAGATCAGATTGTCAACAAAAATGCTGCAATTGGTGCGGCGCGGCTTAAAAATTAATAACAAGTAAAATTTTTGAAGTTTTACCTCTCTAAAACGCATTTTTAACATTACAAAAATTTTCCACAAATGCCAACCAAGCCCAAAAATTTTTTCCATTTCCTAAAATTTTGGTTGACAAATAGACCAAAAAGTGGAAAAAAAACGATGCTCTCCGTCAGCCGTCAGGTTGCCACTTGCCAACTGTGAGGTTTTACCTCAAATTTTGAGATTTTTTACTTTTTGAGGTTTCTGTTACAGTTTTCAAATTTTTTTTGAAGTTTTAAAGAATTTTTGGGGTTTTAAGGAATTTTTGAGGTCTTGAGATTTTATTGCAAAATGTATTTTAGAAAGGTGAAATTTCAAAATTTTCCGTCCGCCGGTTCGATTCTATTTGATGCTTTTTATTGATATTCCCAACGTCTCGGTTCTGTTACTGCACATTTATTAGCAACTACTGGTTGACCAAGATGAAAGGTCGTAACGTTACTATTTCTTGCACAGCACCTAGGTACCTGCAAAGTGCGGTCAGTCTTGTCGTGACCAATGGTCGGAGGCTGGGAATCCCCCTAGGAAAATTTCCAAATTTTTTTGAAATGGAGCTGTGCGGTTAGGCAACGCTGTTCCGTGTTGACTTTTTGAGAATAAACTGAAGAAATTCGGCGCTTCGCGTCGATTTCTTCTAGGTATGTACTTTTAGCTACTATTTTAGCTTAATGGCAACAAAGAGCTACAAATTTTCCGTCACCACGAGAAGATTACGTACTTTCAAATATTTCTAGTCAATGAAATTCAAATATAATACAAATACAAATTTTTATTTTCGTCGCACAAAAAAAGAACACAATAAGAAAAGAAATATTAATATACAATGAAATACAATTATAAATAAACATTCGACATGAATCATCATACAAAATCACATATTCTAAAAGCAAGAAATTATTAATTGAAGTACATTTATACGAGATTAGTGCAAAAGACGAAGGTAGGCGCGCAGGCTAAATAAATTATGCACTTAGAACACGCCCCCTAGCAAATACCCCGTTAGATCAACTTTTTTCAACTTTTCACGGAGGGAAGCAACACTAGGAGATCTTACAACAACTTCAGGGAGAGAATTCCATACGTGAATCCACATTTAATCAATCCACAATCCACTGTGCAATTCAAAGGTATGTAGGACATTCATGTCCTTCGTGTCTTTTTTAAAAGCTGCATAGCATGCAGGCCCCTATCCAGAAGAGATAGAGGGGCACCTGCCCCCCCCCGAAATGAAATATAAGAATGATATTTTCCTTAACTCCCCGTTTTTGCTTTTTTAGTCCAAAATCGCGAAAAATTCTCGGCGCTTCGTGCCGAATTTCAAAATTATAAATAGAGTCAGTGCACGCGGTTTAAACACTCCATTTTTAGTCTTTAAACAATCTAAAGCGTATTTTGCATCTTTGTCTACTGTTCTGCACAGGTTTTGTGCTGAAAATGCGATTTGCTCATGAGGGTGTCCATTGTATTATCACCATATTTAAGGCATCTGAGCGGCAAAATTTACGAAGTGTCAGATCTATTGGTCGTAAAATGTCTTTTTTAATTCACCGTTTGGTTCCCCCTTATGTTTCTGAGGAATTTTGGTCGTGCCCCTCCCTCCCCGAAACCAAATCCTGGATACGGGCCTGATAGCATGACACAAATTCGCATCTCTTGCGCTTTCAGAATCTTTTTAGTCATTCTGGCATGTAAATATTAGAAAATTTCCGCATTTCCGCACTTCGCGCCAGGTTGTACGTTCTGTGTTGGAATACGGATCGGTCGTTTGGAAAATTTACTTTCATTGTGACATTGAGTCCATCGAGAAGGTACAACGAAGATTCACCAAACGGCTTTTTAAGGATGAAAGTCTATCAGAGATTGATTTAACTTGGATTAGAAAAACTTTAATTACGGCGTCTGTATAACGACCTTATGTTAGTGTTTTCTATTATTAGACACCACATTCTGCCTTCTGACGTTTTCTCCAAATTGAAATGAATTAAATCGACCAATAAGCAACTTTTTGTTCATCGATCAAATACAAATTGCAGAAAATTTGACTTTTATAATCGAGTTATCTCAGTTATCTCAGTTTAAAATTCTCTACCTAAACAAGTTGTTAGTACACCTAATAGGCATGTTTTTCTTACCAGATTAAAACAAATCCACGTATTGCCTTTGCGTTTTACCCCGCTTTTGTCGACTTTCTTGTTCTTGCATTTTGTGTTTTTTTATTGTGTCGGCTATTAAGTCTTTTGTTCAGTGTATGCTTAAATCGTCTTACTTTTATTAATGCGTCTTCTTTTTCATCACGTATGTGTGTTCGTCGAAGCCACTGGAATTTCTTCTATTCATCCGCTGAATTCAGAACCAATATTCAGACGACTTTATGAAAAATCTAATGTTACAATTCAAGGTTTAGGTGCTTATTTTGCAAAATTTTCCGGTCTCTGCTCTGTACCCCGTTGGGGGTGCTTGAGCGTGCCACCCTAGACCCCCAAAACAGGAATTTAACACTTCCCTCTAATCTAAAGTTCTACATGAGTTGCAAAACTGGCAATGTGTGCAGCGTTAATTGTGAAAAAGTTTCGAAAAGTACATAAGGTTTATAGTTTAGCTGAGATTTTAATAAATAAATTCGCATAGATGAACCTTTCTATGAAATAAGACTAAGTTTTTTGAATGTTTGTGCCGAATCAATTATGTACATGCAAGCTCAAAATTTAGATTAAAAGACAAAAAGTCAAGATTTTTTTGGCACTTCGCGCCGTAACTTTGTGTGTTATCATTTGTCTTAAAACACCATTTGTTAAACAAGTGAAACATTTCTGTTTTATTTGTCCTTAGTTAGGTCTCTACCTTTATAATTTCAGAATTGTATTTCGGACAGCTATAATAACAATTTTATATAAGGTCAGCTATTAAAAAGACCGCGAATTAGACTTAAAATGGTAATGATATAAAAAATTTTCCGGCGCTTTGCGCCATATTTATTTAAAAGTTATTCTTTTTTGAAAATTGGCTAAAGTGCATTAGTAATGGTTGAAAATAACGGACAGAACGCCTTACTCATTTCGTAGTACTAAGCTAAAATTTGCATGTAAAAGCCGTTTAAAGACTAGACTGTAAGTCTGACTACCGCTGTATACATGTGATGTGCAGTTGGATCTTCTACGGAATCTCGTTTTTCAATATTGGCTGGCATTCGATTTTTAAACGTTTTTAGACGCCTTAAACATATGAACTAGAGTTTGGACTTTGAAAATTTCGAATTTGGTTCAAATTGTGAATCAAAGTGCTAGTGAATAAAGTGACTGACAAACGGTTCAGGTAATTAGACTGTTAAGGGCTGAACAGAGCACTGACGTAGCCAGTGGCGGAAGGGGGGAATCTCCCCTGTGGAAAATATCGACGTGTTCAAGAACTGAGTAATATTGTTGCATGATGCTGTTTTGCGACGTAAAATCGAAAAGGTCGGCGCTTCGCGCCGATTTCTTCTATCTTTTGGCAGCTTCTATCGTTTTAATTAAGGAAAATTCAAAAAATTAGCGCTTTGCGCTCATAATAAGCATTTTTACCGTTAAAAAAATGTGAAAAGATTAAATTTTTTCGATTGCATAAACAGTGCAAGACGATGTGAAAAGCCCAAAAAACGCGTTATTTAATGCTCCTCCAATTTCTCTGGGTTTTTTAGATAAAAATAATTTTTTTAGATTCCCACTGGCGAAAATACTGGCTACTTCCATGGAACAAAGCCCTGAGATTCGTCGTTGAAATGCTTGATTTTTTTTAGAAACAACGAATATTTGTATTCCAAAATGTAAAATATGACAAAGAATCATTGCCCTGGACGCTATTGTGGTATTTTTTTTCCGGACAATATCACTGCTAGCGAAACTACTTTTTCTATCATCGAGCAATGCGGCGTAAGCAAGCAACGTTCAATTTTCCATTTTTAATACTTCTTGCTTAGACACTTTACAGCAAAAGATTTATGTTAAACCAGACAATCATGAGTCAAAAATTTTGGCTAAATTGGTGAATAAGACATCGTAGATTTTGATAAAAGTATTATAAGTAAGTACGTAGCTATCATAGGTATTTTCTGATGCATTTCGGTGCGCTGATTCTAATGGTGAAAAAATCTTCGTCCGGTCGCGAAGACTGGGGATTATGGGGTTCAAAATTCATTACAACCGTTGTGTTATGATGTGTTTTCAAACATAGTGCATACTAAGCTGTGGTTTTTTGATCATTTTCCTTTATTTAAGGGCTAAACACTGTTTTTTTTGTACGAGCCTTTTTGTACATGTACAAAGATCTTCGGAAACGTCTTTGTACGAGCGAAAATTTTTTTGTACATATAACGTATAGATATGCAATTGAATGTACACATTGTTACATACTACTAGATTGTTATCCGTGACCCGCACGTTCGCAAAAGGTGTAACTTTGTCCTAAATTCAGCTGGTTATATTAGTTCGGCCTGAAACTGCCATAATTTTCATGAGTCTTAGGTTGAAATTGCACATAAAATTCGACTCAGTAAGTTAAAATGACTTGTGTTACACAATTAAAAATAATAATCAGTTGCAATGTGCTGACTGAATCTCATAATAGACACCAATTTGCTTATTAATTTAATGCAACGCAAAGATAAAAGAGTCAATTTTATCTTCAAACGGCAGAAAACAGTGAAAAGTTGTTTAATAGTTCTTTTTTCAGCATAAAATCTTTATAAAACAGTGGAAATAGATGTAAAAGATGCTTCAATCTGTACAAAGATGCTTACAGATAGATTTTGTAGTGTTAAATGCCCGCGCTTGGAGCTAAATAGAATGTAATTGTGATACTCGGTGCTAAGCGCCGAAAATTTTTAGAAATTTTGCTAAAAAAATACTCCAAAAAAACGTTAAAATTTCTATTACTTTGCCCCAAAAAGTCTTTGTACATTGTACAAAGATGGCTCCGAAAATCTTTGTACGAGCCTCAAAATCTTTGTCTCGTACAAAAAAAACAGTGGACGTAAGCATACTTGATTTCGTATTCGTAAACCTATGCTGGTGTACAAAACTGTATAAATAGTATGGGTTCACAAGGTCAGGGTCGGCAGAAGGGAGGGTGGAATTCTAAAAATACAAAACAGTAAATTTATCGTTCACGATTATTTTTGCTGTTTTAATGATCACAATGGTCAAAATAGCCTATAAAACGTTTTTTCGTGGTAATATCGCATTTTAGAAGCATTTTTAGTCCATTTTGACTGCATCATGTCATTTTAACACTAAAAAATGCAAAATTTTACCAATTTTGGGCGCTTTTTTGAGTAAAAAGTACTAATCTCGGCGCGAAGCGCCGGGAAAATTTTGACGTTTTTACTGCTTTTGACCTCAAAAATGATGCGGAAAATATTCCATCAGCTCAAAATCGCCGTACAGTACCTGTCCGGCAGACCCTTCAGGGTGGGGGGTAATACCCTCCTCACCCCTCCTATGTGCATGTATGATATCTAGGCCAGCAAATCGAGTGAGGGGCACATCGTGGTTAGATAGGCTTATTGGCTTTTGGCACTCCAGCATAGGCTTATAGATAACCAACCTCATGCTGCCAAATATTTTACTCTGAAATTTTCCTGTCTTTGCCAAAAACAATTTCCTTTGGTCCCCGTAGCGTTGCCGGGATTTTCGCTAGGGGGTAAATCCAAAAATTGTTTCTATCTAAAAAGATATGAAAACAGGCGAGGACGTTAGATAACGTTTTTGGTCTTTTCACATCGTCCTGCACTATTTAAGCAGAAAATGAAATCCTTTTTTTGGAATTTTTTTACGTCTCAGACTGAAAAAATACTTATCATGCGCGAAGCTGAATTTTTTGACTCCCAACAATGAAACGATATAAACTGCCAAAAGATAGAAGGAATCGGCTCGATGCTCCGACTTTCTCGATTTTACGCCGCAGAACAGCATCTTGCAACCTATCGAAATTTACCATAGGGGTAATTCCCCCATTCTATACCACTTCCTCTTTTCAGACATTGGAACTCCAAAACCTCATAACCCTCTGAATGATTGTGTGTGATCGACTGAAATTTTTTTTCTTTCCTCAAGTCAGCGCACGTTTGAGAACACATGATTTTTTTTTGTTTTTGTAAATCTATGAGTAAACCGCATGAGCCAAAAAAAAATTTAAAAATTTCAAATAAATCAATTTTTAGATATTTTTTTATATATTTAGACCCTATATATAAATACTTAATTTTCCTATCGTTATCACTGCTGATGGCGTCACAATTGTTACTATTCGGTAAAATACCATAATTTATTCAACTTTCCAGCTTACTAGCTGAGGCATCTATTGCGCTTAATCTCATATGGTCGACGCTCAAGTTTTATAAACAAATAAATCAATTTATTACTAATACTATCATTAGATATACCTATGAAAGGATTATGCAAATGAAAGGTGTACAGCACACCTGGGCGTGGGGGTTGGGGGCATAGGTGGGCAGCACCGAAATTCTTGGGGTGGGGGTGTGAAAAATTTTCAAAGGTCTAAAAATGGTCTTAAAAGTGGTCGTATGGCGAAAGAAACACCATTTTCGATGTTTCTCAATGACTCGATGAGCACTATCCAATGGCATCAAAAAATCGCTAAAAAAGCAAAAAAAATTTCAAAATTTGAATTCTGGAGAGGGGTATTTTGATTTCTGGGGGGGTATTTCAACTTCTGGGGGTTGCATACCCCCAAACACCCCCACGCCCATGTGTGGTTGGGGGTATGCAACCCCACACCGAGAAATCTAAATGCCTCCCCCTTCCACCTAGAAACCAAAATAACCCCCAGAATTCAATTAAAAATTTTTTTTCCGTTTTTTCTCCTTGATTCCAGTGGATAGTGCTCGATGAGAAACGTTGAAAAATAGTGTTTTTTCGCCATACCACTATTTTTCGGGCTATTTTTTGACCTTTGAAAAATATTGCACCCCCAGAATTTTGGTGCCGCCCTCCTATGGTGTACAGTATTCTATATGTATGCTAATCTTGCCAGATTTTTCACTGTGTGTATATGCTCGCGATTCGCGATGGTGCTAAAAAACAAGGTTGAATCCGATTCGTTATTTCGCAGAGTTGCCCGCGGGGATACCGGGCCAACGCCGAAAGTTATTGTCAGATTTGCACAGGCTCTTTGTCGCTTTTTGATTGGCAATACCTGGGGTTGATGGCCGTAATACCGGTCATCTTGAACTGCCTGTTCATCGAATATAGTGCGAGGAGCAAATCGTGCGTCCTGTTTTTTTTTAATTATTAATGGCTTCACTATCATTATTCTACAATTTTTATTTTCACTGCTTAATCTGATTTAGGGTATTCAGTTGGGTAGAATAGGTATATACGAGAAAATATAAATATCTGAAGGATAGAAACAGACGTGTAACATGGAGGATGGGGATCGCACAACCAAAGTTGGCCGTCCCCCTATCCTCCCAAAGCCAGACAATTTTGAACCCCCCCGATTTTAGGAAAAAATTGAGTTTTTGGCCGTTTTTAGGCGTTTTTTGGCCGTTTTGGGCTAATGGTTTAAAATCAGAGCTCATTTAACCCCCCCTAAAAATTGCCGGGAATTCTCCACCCAAAATTTCGAGCCGTTACTTCATTCCTAATTCAATTTATTCACTTAGGCTTAATTTACTTAATTCAAAGTCGGTTTGGCTAGAATGATAAAAATTAAATTATTATATTTTTCAATCAAATGAATCGAATTCGCTAATAGAGAATTGGTTGTTGCCTAAAATTCATGCAATGATGCGCTGCTGCGCGCCTCTATCACTCATCTTAGTATCAATAAACAGCTCTTTTTCTACCATTAATTGAAACATAAATAAATGCGCGTGTAAATTTAGATAAGTTTTGGATGCGACCATACGTGGGCAGCACCGAAATTCTGGGAAGAGGGGGTGCAAGATTTTTCAAAAGTCAAAAAATGACCTTAAAAATGGTGGTATGGCGAAAAAACGCCATTTTTCAACGTTTCTCATCGAGCACTATCCATTGACATACAAACAATTGCGAAAAAACAAAAAATTAAATTGGATTCTGGGGGTATTTTGGTTTCTGGGGTGATGCATACTCCCAAACCCCCCACACCCAGGTGTGGATGCGACTGAATGAAGTGCTGGACCCATAGATAAGAAGTCTAAATATTTTAAGTGTCTGAAAATTTGTTGAAGTCGAAAAAACCCAAAAAAGTCGATGCCAAGTTCACAGAACATAATTTTTTCGACCTTTATCGTTTCTATTATCTACATATATACTTGCATAAGAAGAAAAAATTCAAAATAAAGAAATTCTGGGCATCTAATCGACTTTTGAGGGGTGTTTGGCACTTATTGGCTTGAGGCTTTGCACCCCCCCAGAAGTTGAAGAACTCCACTGATTACTGTAGACCACCTGAATTCTATTTTTAGTAACATTTATGGCATTTTTTTTGGCGATTTCACCCAACCAGCCCCCCAGAATTTTCTCGCTGCCCATTTATGTATGGTCGCTAGAATTAAAATTCTCAAATTCTCTAATATTTCACGCTCATGCATTACTGGATCGCGTCAATCTTTCCTTGTTACTGGAGTTACCTTCGTTATTCGTTTTATTTTTATTTATTTAATTGTATTTTTATTTATTTTATTCAACTTTTCGTTAGGGATAGACGGAATTCCGCGGGCGGTCCAAAATTTTTTCAAATGCACCTTTTTTAGCGTAAATTTTTTTTTTGCCAAAAAAGTATTCTCTGAAGCTGTCTAGGTCTAAAATATTGTATTTGTAAGCAATTTTGACATGATTGTAGCCTAAAACGCAGTTTAATTTGGTGAAAATTATGTACTTTACCTATCTCTGGCCACGAATTCTCGATTTTGCCCTTCCCTGGCCAAGGTGACGTCGCGCATCTATGATGGAGGGAGTCGGCTACATACCATTTTTCAACGTTTCTCATCGAAAACTATCCATTCGCATCAAAAAATTGCAAAAAAACAAGAAAAATTTTCAAAAATTGAATTGGGGGGTATTTTCCTTCCTGGGGAGTATTTTGGTTTCTCGGGGGGTGCATACCCCCTAAACCCCCCCCCCCCCACGCCCAGGCCTGGCTGGCAGTCAACCGCCATTCTTGTTCGAATCCCTAAACCTTTCCCTAAGAATACTCGTATGGATGGGTAGTCGGCCATTGGGAGAGGGGGTAAACGGTTTTCTATTTTTAGTCAGAATGGCAAAAAACACCAAAAAATGACTTAAAACCGCTTCTTGTTGTCCATTACTTGAGGGTGGGATAAAGGATGCAACTTTTGAGCCGGTTAGAGGGAGTCTGGCTATAAATTTGGCGCTTGCCCAATCCCCCGCTTACAAAATTTCGGAAGGGGTTCCCGTCGGCTATTTTAGAACGGGGGAGGGGTGAACGTACGACTTCCGATTTTTAGCCAAAAATGAAAAAAGCATGTGGAAATGGCTACAAAGCGCAAGTTTTTGCCAAAAATCGAGGGGGCCCAAGTTGTCGGACTTTGGAGGAATTGCGGGTCGACCGACTTTGGGTGGCGATATCCCGCAACCCCCATACATATAACGGCTTTAAATTAGGGGGGGAGTGAATGACCTCCAATTTTGGTCAAAAACGGCCAGAAAACGCTTAAAAACAGCCAAAGAATTCGATTTTTTCCAAAAATCGGAGGGGGGTCAAAACTTTTCTGGCTCTGGGGTCATAGGGAGACGCCCGACTTTGGGTAAGAGCATCTTCCCACCCCCTGTTACATGTATGCTCCCCCAGTTACAAGTATGTGGCATAATGTCTAAGCCTATATATGCATTTCAGAAGCCGAAAAATTTTGACCACTCAGCACATTATGGCATTCATGGAATGTTGTTTTTCGGCCCTCCTGTCCATTCTGCTAGTTCAGCCCTATGGTGCATTTTACGTGCACGCCTGTCCCGTCAACAGACTAGCCGATTGGTACACTTATTTTTTCAATCCATTGGTCGAATATTCGATTCGGCTTCGATGCTCCCAGGAAGCCGTATATCCCCTGTAAGATTTGCTTGGTTTTTTTACAAAATACGAGCTCAAAATTGAAAGGTTCCCCAAAAAGTCTTTGTACATTTTGTACACACAAATTTTTGGGCAGTGTAGTGTGGTAAAAACGGAGTTGTCCGACTTTTGATAGTGCATTTTAGCTAATTTCTGGGTCTTTAAGGGCAAAAATCACTGAGAATCGTCTTAAAACGGCGCGAAGCGCCGAAGAATTCGACAGTTATCCTTTTGAAATGCTATTTCTGCCATTATAAAGATATATAGAACACACAATTACTCATTTCGGCGCGAAGCGCCGAAAATTGTTGCGAATTTTAGACCTTTTTACAATTTTTGTCTTCCCAAAAATCTTTGTACATGTACAAAGACGGTACCAAAAAGTCTTTGTACATCGGGAAAAATCGTTGCCGAGTACAAAAATAACACTGGGGGGACTCGAATTGAAAATTCTTCAAAAATCCTGTTTTTGGCTTAAAAACACGGATACGCGCTGGAAACATCATTTTTTGCCGTTTCTGACGATGATGCTGTATCCTTCTAGAACGTAGAACATAAACATTTTTTGAATAAATTGAACAAAATATAGTAGTCAAAAAGGAGTAACATTTCAAACTTTTGAGCAAGCGGGTAGCTAACAATGCTTAAAACAGTATGTTTTGCGAATCTTTTCAGAAAATATCGCTAGTTCTTGGGGGAGTGAAACCCCCAGCCAGAGCCCTGCGCGGGCTGGGTTTGGGCCTCCAAAACTAAAAAGTGACGTCATTTCTGCGGGGCTCGCCTAATTTTTCGTCAGGTTCCTGTGCTAAAGCAAAGGGATTTTCGTGGGGCGGGCTTAAGAATTTCAACTATGACGTCATTCTTGCACTGCGGGCCTTGAAAATCCGGCCCGCGCAGAGATCTACCCCAAACCCTCCAAGATCATGTACCTATGATCATATTATATTCGGATCGTATATGCATGTCTTGTGTGTGTGTGTGTGTGTGTGTGTGTGTGTGTGCTTGTTCTGTTCCGAGTTTAATTTTTACAGTAGCAACCTCTTTAATAAACACTCGGATAGTAGACACTACCGCTTAATAAACACCGTTCCCTCCGGCCCCGGCCAAACTACTATACATTATCACAGTTAGAAACCCGCTTGATAAGCACTCGGTTAACGTATAATAAACACGTGGGTATATGTCGACGTGGTAAAGACTTCGGTTAGTAAACACCTGACAAGAAAACGTGACTTAATGACACTGCAATTCAGTTTTTTCAACTTAACTCGGTTAGAAAACATGCCGTTCTGGATAGTAAATGTGCTTTGTGCACAGCAAAGGTCAAAATTGCTAATCCTCAGAGGGATGCAGTAATGCTCTTCCATATAATTGCTAGCGATGAAACGGATACGCAATTTCAATTTATCCAGATTCGGATCTCGATTTTCAGAACTTCCGGATCCAGATCCGGGTAGTAAAAATTAGAACTTCCGGATCCGGATTTCGGTAGTTAAAATTAAAACTTCCGGATCAGGGTAGTAAAAATTAAAAGTTCCGGATCCGGATCGGGTAGTAAAATTAAATTTCGGATCCGGATTCAGGTAGTAAAAAATAAAACTTTCGGATCCGATTCCAGGTGGTAAAATTGAAACTTCCGAATTCCGGTAGTTAAAATTAAAAATTCCGTATCCGGATCCGGGTAAAAAAAATTAAGATCTTCCGGATCCGGATTCCGGTATTTTAAATTAAAACTTCCGGATCCGGGTAGTAAAAATAAGCTTTTTCCGGATCCGATTCCGGGTAGTAAAAATTAAAACTTCCGGATCGGATTCAATATATGTACATATTAATACTTGCTGATTTAATTTACTAATCTATTGTTGATTTGGTGTTTTGCAAAATCTTATTTATCGTGCTGGTTTATTTGTGCTTAGAGGCAAGTGTTTTTTTGTACAATTTTCCTTTATACATGTACAAAGACGGTCCGCCTTTGTGCATTTTATTTATGTAAATCTTGGGGTAGGTAGGTATCTACTATAATATAGTACAGTAAAGCTTTGTTGTATGGTAAAACCGGGTTTTTACCTTTCTTGATGTACTCGTAGTTTAGCCTATTTATGGGTTTCTGACGATAAAAAATATATAAATTTATCAGCTGACATGTAAGACTTAAGTTTATTTCTAGCTAAACTTTGAAAAGATAAACAGTGCGCATTACTTAACTGGTCAATTGAAGCTGAACTCAATAATGGCAGGCACATAGCTGGCCGTCCTATTTTGGGGGGACTAACACCAATTTTGGGGGACTAAGCCCAAAAAGGCCGAAAATAGCACAAAATAACGTTTAAAAAGTCCGATTTTTTCTGAATTTGGGGGGTCCGAACCCCCCCTCCATTCCTCCTGAGATACGTGCCTGAATAATGGAGGTTCATAAAGAGGAATGGAACGATAAGTTGCGCCAAAGGCTGGAAAATTCGACGATACTACCTTACTAAACGCAATTTTTGCCATTATAACGACTTATTGAACTGACTACTAATTCTTGCGGGAAGCGTTGGAAATTTTTGGAAATTTTAGACGTTTTTATAATTTTGGTCCTCCCTAAAATCTTTTTACACATGTAGAAAGCGGATCTCGAAAAGTCATTGTGCTTACATTTATCTGGGAAAATCTTTGCCGAATAAATACAAAAATATCATACTCAGTGATTAGGTATTTGGTAGAAAAGCAACAAATCTGAGTTTCCTGTGCTTTAATTTGGCGTTTAAATACCTTTCAGCTACGACTAGCGTACATGACCCTGAGGAAGTTTCATCTTCAGAAAAATTTCCAACCCCCCCCCCCCTCTAGATATTTTTCACCCCCAGAATCGGAGATTTTTTCAGAAAGTTTCCGAAATTATTCTGAAAATTCGCAGAAAAGGTGCTTTTTAAGCGTTATTTTCGGCGCTTCGCACCATATACTCATGCTTTGACTGTATTTTGTTCAATTTCTTCGACTTTTTTTATTTTTTCGAAATTTTGTTTTTCATGCTCTACTGTAATGCTCTAGAAAGATATAACATTGTCAGAAACGTCGGAAACAGATTTTTTGACGCCGCGTATCCAACCATTTTTGGTCCCAAAAAAGCATTTTAAAATCCCTCCTTTCTTCAAATTTCCATGCTTCGTGTGTCTGAGTGTCTTATTCAAATAGCTTCTTAAAAGGACTAGGATAGTTTATCACCCAAAGCGCAAGCGTCTGCATAGTGAAGCAGTTGAAGAACTTTTTTTCTTAAAGCATCACTGATCGGAAGTTATTTTTACTTGTGATCAGGCACGTACAAGTGAAAAATTTCGAAATTTTCTTCGTTTAAAAAAAACTCGCAAAATTAATGCAGAAATCGGCATAAATCGCCAGAAAACACTCGAGAAATCATTGTAAGAGCTACAAAATCTTTGTTCTGTACAAAAACTGCTCTTCTGACGTGAGTTTAAATTTTTTCGGAGCGTCAAGATGAGCTAGTAAATGTCTTAATGATTACTGTTCTGGCGCGAAGCGCCGGAAACATTTGAGAAATCATGATAAAAATGACTAAAATCATCAAAAAATACACATCTATTCTTCATTGAGCCCAAATATTTTTTGACGACAGGGGACGGCGGCCGCTCGCCTTCCTTATTTCTGATTCCGCCATTGCTTTCAGACGATTTTGTTCGAGAAAACAAGCGGTACTGCAAGAAAATTTTTTGATTGCTATAGAAAAAGGCCGAAAAATTCTACCTGAAATCGACAAAAAAAACATCAAAAACTTCCGGCGTTTCGCGCCGTTTTGAAAAATGGTAATACCGCATGATAAAAGCATTTTTAGTCCATTATCGTTTCTAATACTAAAAAATCCAAAAATTTATCAATTTTGGGCGCTTTTTTAGTAAAAAGTAATTAAAAGTACTAATCTGTCGCGAAGCGCCGGAAGAATTTTGACGTTTTTACTGCTTTTGACCTCAAAAATGAGGCAAAAAACGTTAGATTAGCTCAAAATCGCTGGACAGTACCTGTCCGGCTGACCCTCTAAGGGATATACCCTCCTCACCATACCTGGGCGTGGGGAGGGAGTATGGCGTTATGCACACTTCAAAAACCAAAATACCCCCCCCAGAAACCAGAATTCAATTTTTGAAAATTTTCTCATTTTTTTCGCAATTTTTTGATGCCGATGGATAGTGCTCGATGAGAAACGTTGATAAATAGTGTTTTTTCGCCATACCACCATGTTTAAGGCCATTTTTGACCCTTGAAAAAATCTCGCACCTCCCTGTAGAACTTTGGTGCCGCCCACCTATGCCTCGCACCCCCTATGTGCATATAGGTTGCTTAGTACTTGATTGCTTGATCATTGGTCATTTGATTCGTTATTGATTATTGGTTGGTCAGTCATGGGTTGATTGTTTAATTGTTTAGTAAATTTTTAAATGATTTCCACGTATTTTCCAAGATTTGTATTCTTTTTTTAGTCAATTGACTGATTTTAGAGTCATTTTTGTGTATTACCATCATTTTTCTTCGATTTGTATAATATTTCAAAATTTTCCATTGATACTCGCCGGTCTTCCCATTGATACCTACCTCGCCCCTTTGATACTAAGTTGAATAAAGTTGTACGGTTTGTCCGTGCATGTTTCTAAATACATACATATGTATATGTAATATTTTAAAATGCTCTTTGATCCAGTTTCTAAGCAGAGGCGGATTTAGAGGGGGGCGGCCGAACCCCCCCCCTACTGGCCCAAAATAGTGCGCAAAACTATGGATTATTGAGCGATTTTTGGGTTAAAACAGCTAATTTTTCCGCCCAAGTCAGGGTTCCGTCCCCCCCCATAGGGGTACCGCCTCCCTTAGGACAATCCTGAATACGCCACTGTTTCTAAGCTGTTGTACGTTATGTGTTATTCATTACAAATTTGATAATTAAGTTTTCGGTTCAAGCTAGTCCCTAATAAACGATTTTAGTCAAGTTTAATTAAAAGTTTGATTTTTTTAACATAATTTAGTCTTTTACGCCGAACCTGCCCACCCATATAATATTTATTTATTTATTCTACTTAAAAAATTGACACTTTTCTAATTTTTTATTCTCTATTTTTTCAAATCTTTCAGGTTTTCTCTCCCGTTCATTTACTACTCCCTAGCCATTGTATGCACGGCGCTCATTCGGATAATCGCCTCGGTCTTCTATCTGAGAAAAAGTTGGCGTAAAACGGGCGCTTCTTCGGCTATTTATGCCGCTTTGTACTTTTATCCTATTCTTATACTGCTGCACGCGGTTTTTGCTGGCTTTCTATGTAAGTCCCAACGTATTTCAGTCGTAAAATACGAAAAAACGGAGAAAAAATACTTATTTTCAGTTTTTATATTTAAAAATATATAATTTATGAATATTATTTCTTAATACGTATCTAGAAAATATAAAAAAATATTGAGAATATCTACTAGTAAATATTATTCGTTGATTCATTTTATTATTCGTTGTAAAGTTCGTTAACTATACACTTAGATGGGGATCACCGTACTTGGGCGTGGGGGATTTGGGGGTATGCACCTCCGGAAACCGATATACCCCCAGAAACTGAAACCCCCCAGAATTCAATTTTTGAAAATTTTTTTCTTTTTTTCGCAATTTTTTGATGCCAATGGATAGTGCTCGATGAGAAACTGTTAAAAATGGTGTTTTTTGCCATACCACCATTTTTAAAGCCATTTTTTGGCCTTTGAAAAATCTTGCACCCTCCCTCAGAACTTCGGTGCCGTCTACCTATGGGCATCACCCGCACAAAGTCGATGGTCTTCCCAAAGACCGCAAATCCCCCTCCGATTTTTGGGGAAAAACATGCGTTTCAGGCTATTTTTAGTGCTTTCTTTACCATGTATGGCCAAAAATAGAATAGCATCAACCTCCCCTAAAAACAGCATTTTGGTTTACTGTCTTTCCAAAATTTTTAGCCGTTTTGTTTGGCTAAGTGCATGTTGAGATTATCGGCCCTCTTACAAATTTCGGGCCAAAACGTGCTTTTGCTAATCTTTTCTGCTTTCTAAGCTAAATTTGTAGGTTCGGCCTGCTCACCACATGGGGTCAGATTTTGACAGGTCAGAAAAGTTAAAGAAAAATTTTATCTTTTCTCATCTCATTTCTTATCATCTACTGTCCTACTAAAATGTGTCATCTCTGCAAGATAATGGGGACTCGGACCCAGATAAGTATATCATGGGAATTGGGGAGGGGGAGGGTGAACGCAAACGTTTTCTCGGAAGTACCGTTTTAGGGCTCATAAGCACGCATGGGCGTTGGGGTTTGTATCCCCCATATGAACCCCCGCCCCAGATTACTGTAGACCCCAGAATTCTATTTTAGTAACATTTTTGGCAATTTGACCCATTTTGACCCTCATCAGACTTTTCTTGCTGCCCATGTAAGCGATGGGCATGCATCAAAATATTTTTAACGTTTCTGACGATGCTTTTCTTTTTTGAAACGTAAAAACGTTTTGAAAAAATTAAAAATCAAGTAAGTTGAACAAATTGTAGTTAAAAGTGAGTACAGTCGAACTCGGCTATAAGACGCCCTGGTAATAAGACGGTTTCGGCTTATAAGACGCAAAAATCTCTGGTCCCAGTCATCCGTAATGCATACAGATATATTAGAAACTCGCCTATTAGGCACTCGGCTATTAGACTAGAAGGAGCAGCTGACCTGCTCCCATTGTATATATTTAATGCATATAAAGCAAGGTATATGAGACGCATGGCTTTAAGACGTGGGCACCTCGGCTATAAGACGCGGCAACCGCGGCTATAAGACGCGATTAATTCAACTAATCGATAAATATCTGTGGACGAAGGTGAAATTCTGTACAATTTTTTCTGCAAATTAGGTAACATTTAAAAAAAGCATGAGGCGCAAAATGTGAATGCTTGCCCGCTTTCAGTTTGCATATCGAATTTCGCTTAGTTTTATCTGCTACAATGTAGGATACACATTGCGTATCATGAAAAAATCATTAAAACAAGCATTGATAACAATTTACTTCCACTAAACTCCTTGCTTGACACGTTTTTTTCAAATAAAGCATTACCTTCTGCTGTACAATACACACTCGGCTATAAGACGCATTTAAGTCTTGTCCCAAGGGGTGTCTTATATCCGAGTTCGACTGTGTATGGCGCAAAATGCCGAACATTTGACATTTTTTAGCCGAAAGATCGCTAGGAACGCTTACAACAGCATCTTTTTAATTTTTTGTAAATGAAAAATTCTCTGAAGCGAAAAAAATTTCTTGCAAGCATTCCCTAAACACATAGGTAGGCATAGTGTTTTTTTTGTACAAGTTCCGTTTGTACATGTACAAAGATGGTCCCCAAAAGTCTTTGTACATTTTGTACATGCAAATTTTTGTGTACTGTAATATAGTACAGTAGCGATTGTAGTGTGGTAAAACACGGGGGCAAAAATTACTAATAATCGTCTCAAAACGGCGCGAAGCGCCTAAAAATTTGACATTTTTCTATTCTATTTGCAGATTCTGTCATTTTAAAGATATATAGGGCAAACAATTACTCATTTCGGCGCGAAGCGCCGAAAATTTTGGAATTTTACACCTTTTTTACAGTTTTTGTCTTCCCAAAAATCTTTTCTACATTTTGTACACACAAATTTTTGGGTACTATAATGTGGTACAGTAGCGATTTTAGTGTTGTGAAAACAGAGTTGTTCGACTTTGTAGTGTATTTTAGCTAATCTCTGGGTGCATAAGGGCAAACCTCACTAAGAATCGTCTTGAAACGGCGCGAAGCGCCGAAAAATTTGACATTTTTCCTTTTGGAATGCAATTTCTGCCATTATAAAGATGAATAGAACACACAATTACTCGTCCAGGCGCGAAGCGCCGAAAATTTTTGCGTGACTTTCAGATCTTTTTTGCAATTTTTATCTTCCCTAAAAGTCTTTGTACATCGGGAAAAATCTTTGCCGAGTACAAAAAAAACATTGATAGGCAGCACCAAAATTCTGGGGGTGCAGGGTTTTTCAAAGGTTAAAAAATGGTCTCAAAAATGGTGGTATGTTGAAAAACACCATATTTCAGCGTTGCTCATCGAGCACTATCCATTGGCATCAAAAAATTGCGGCAAGAACAATAAAAGATTTCGAAAATTGAATTCTGGGATGTTATTTTGGTTTCTGGAGGGGGTATTCGGCCTTCGAGGGGGGTTGCATACTCCCACCCCCTGCCTACGTGTGCCTAAACCCCCTGAATCATGTCAGGTATTGCTTGGATCTTTCTCCCCAAGGATTAAAGATATATTAACACACCCATAGAATTTAATCAATCAATTGAGCATTTTTTTATTAGCGATTTTTTAATTTTTTTTCGTCATGTTTTCTCAGATTACTCATTTCCATATATATTTGCCGTATGTTGCCTAGTGGCGAATGCGCTTTGTTTGACCGCTAATGATGAGCAGGTGGGAAATTAGGCAGTTTGATTTTATTTTAATTAGATTCATCTTTTACGAGTAGATTCGGTAGATCTAAATTCGAATTTTTCTTTGTTTTGTATTAAATTTTCATTATAAATTAAATTAAAATTTCTTATTTCAAATTATTACTTTTTTTTGCTTATTCGCTGCGTGGGTTAATGAGCTGCAAATTCGAAAAATGAGGTTGATTAATAACGCTAAATTTAACACTTGTTATTCAGTCTTATATAAACAAACGCTTAATAAATCTAGTATACGAAAAATTGCATTTGTGGCCCAGAAAAGGTACACCATACCTGGGCGTGGAGTGTGGGGTGTATGCACCCCCTCCCCTGAGAAACCTAAGTACCCCCAGAAACCAAAATACCCACTTGGAAATTTTTGGTTTTTTCCACAGAGAAACGTTGAAAAATGATTCTTTTAGCCATACCACCATTTTTAAGGCCATTTTTTGATCTTTGAAAAATCTTGCACCCCCAGAATTTCGGTGCCGCCCATCTATGGGTGCACCCCGATGTTTCAACATAACCGCAATATAAATATAGATTTTGAGACTCCTTGCATTACCAAAGGTTACGTACATACTCGTACGCACGTACATAGCATACGTATAACGGGGATAGGGAATCTCCCCACCAGACATGCACAGCCTGGAAATTTCGCGTGGGGGGTTTAATTTTAAAATGCTCCTTTGGGCTCAAAAATGATCGCGTTTGATAAGAATCAATATTGACTTATTCATGGATGTGTGAAATTCGAAATCAAGGGTGTAGCATGGGGTGAAACACGCTTTCTTCCACACATGGGCGTGGGGGGGTCTGGAACCCTCCAGAAACTAAAAGATCCCCCAGAAATCAAAAGACCCCCCAGAAATCAATTTTTGAGAATTTTTTCGTTTTTTCGCAATTTTTGATGCCAATGGATATTGCTTGATGAGAAACGTCGAAAAATGGTGTTTTTATCGCCATATCACCATTTTTAAGGCCATTTTTTGACCTTCAAAAAATCTTGGACCCCAGAATTTTTTTGCTGCCCACGTATGCTTTCTTCCCTTTTTTGATTAGTTAATATCTCAGATATTTTGCGGAACAGAAGTTTCCACACACAAGCGTACTACGATTCAAAGGCTACAAACTGGCCTAAACCGGCTTTCTTTATACTCAATGGGGAGTTAGGTTGAGATATTCAAAGTTTACAATGCGATGGATGGTGAAAAAGTTTTTGTCCCTTTTTGTTCGCCAATTTCACCGCTTAGAAGTCGGAATAAATTGGATAGAATAAGAATAAAGTACTTTCTAAGTTGTATACGTCACAGTACATTGTATGTATTTTTTTACATCAATATTGAGTCTTTTCGGGAGGTGTAAAGTCAAAAATCGGGTGCTTTAAACGTGTTTCTGTCTTGTTTGTTTCTGTCAACTTCTCCGGTTTTGAGTTTGGACATGATCAAAAGTCTAAAATGTATCAGGTGCTAAACGTGAAACGTCAGTTGGACGCGTTTGTTTACACTCAACAATGATGTAAAGTGCTTTACATCTGATATTTATTTGTCTGCAGACCGTTGTCAAGACTTAATTTTTTCATAATATAACAGTAATATCAGAATTACGAATCCGATTAAAATCTTGTGATATTTAGGGGTCATGTGAAGTTTATACTGAAAATTAACTTTAGTTTTAGAGCGTTGCGGAAGTAACATTTTTTTCAAAATGTGCTATGTAACGTCAGGATTACGACTCCGACTGTTATTCTTCTCTACACACAGTAGTTGTATATTGTTTACACTATTTATTTATTTCTGATGTGTACTTTACACCACAAACTTATTTTACTTTCAGCGAGTTGCAAAGCGTTAAATTTTTTCCAAAATATGTCCTGAAAGGTGGGGGGTCATAGGTGGGCCACTAAACTTCTAGGGGATGCAAGATTCTTTCAAATGTGAAAAAATTGCCTCAAAAAATGGTTGTATGGCGAAAAACACCATTTTTAATCGTTTCTCATCGAGCACTATCTATCGGCATCAAAAAATTTCGAGAAAAAATTTTCAAAAATTGAATTTTGGGGTGTATTTTGGTTACTGGGGGTGCACACCCGCCAAACCAACCACGCTGGTGGGGATTACGAATCTGACTGTATGTTTTTCTACTCCTAGTGGTTATGTAAAGTTTAAACTGAAAATGAATTTTAGTTTCAGAGCATTTCAAAAGCTTAATTTTTTTAAATATACCATGTCACGTTAGGATTAAGAATCTTTTAGTGTAAGTGTTCCTCACACCCAGTAGCTGGGTAAAGTTTATGCTGAAAACATTTGATCGCTTTAAATAAGGTAAGGTAGTCTTGTTTAAAAAAGATAATGCGGATATTAAGACTAATATTGTTTTCCGCGTTGTTGATATACTGTAATCATGGTAGCATGTTGCCATGTGTGTTTACTGACCGATTTACTCAAATCATGCTAATTAACAGTAGGGTACTTGCAAAAAATGCTCCGATGGAACAAAAATGACGAATATACTTGGAATTACGCATCATTAAAGACATAAAAGGAGGGGGCTAGAGAAAAGTTACCAATGTAGGCCCGTGAAAGTTGTAAGAATCTACTAAAAATAAGACTCCGCCAGAAAACTCGAAAAATTGAAGTATATCCTGCGACTTCTAAAAAAAGCGTGCCTTCACAAAAATGTTCTTCGCCGGCTCAGAAAGAGAAATGATACGAAAGCTTTGATGTGTTTCAATCACTCATTTAATTTCTTATCAATATCAAATTTTTCTTTCAATATCTATCTAATCAATATTTAGTTAATCGCTAATGGCTTCATAAATGAATTATGACAAGCACACCATCATGTTAATAGCTGCCTCTATAAAATGCGTCCCATAATGCACATTATGTCGTTTTTTGATAAGTGTGATCGCTTTTTTAGGAATAAGCTGTTCACGTTATTTATTTTTACGTCGTAGATGCAACGCAACTCCATTCTGCAGGCCGCAAAATATACTTTGATTTTTTTGCGTTTTCGGCGGAAGTCTCATTTTTAGTAGATTCTTACAGCTTTTTTAAGGCATACATAGGTAACTTTTACCCAATATCATCTTTTAATGTCCTTAACGATGCGTAATTCCAAGTATATTCGTCCTTTTTGTTCCATCGGAGCATTTTTCTTTGCTAGCCTTCATAAAATTCTAGGTTCATATAAGCTGAAGTTATGATGTGTATGATGTGTTGTTGTAACCATATATGTAATGGCTCAAAATTTTGAGTGGAGGGGTGAATGACCTTCAATTCATAATAAAAAAACGGCCAAAAAAATTCAATTTTTCCTAAAAATCGGGAGAGGGGTCAAAAATTTTCTATCTTTGAGGATAGGGAGGATGACCAAGTTTAGGTGGGGATCCCCCATACCGCGTCATAATGAATGACTGTAACATGGGGTACAGCCTGTTTCGGACTACTCGGTATGAAAATTTGCACATTGATGTTTCGTTACATCGCTTATTGTTTCACTGAATTCATTTTGTCTCGCGGCCTTTTTTAAATTTGGTGGATTAAGTGAAACGGACTGGTAACTTCTTATGAAGTGAGTTGCATGATATATGAAAATTTTAAATTAAATTATCTACATGTTTCAATCGTAAATTCATTTCTCTATGTCGATCTGCAAGAATTTCTAATGAAAACTAATATTTATTTAGAAAGTTTTAGAAAAATTCAAGTTCCCTGAGTTTTTTAAATCATGACGACTGCTTTTGTCGTTTTTTCGCACTAATAAAAAATGAAAAAAAATTTTTCATTGTTATTATTCACGTTTAATATTGGTTTAAATTCATAAAGTGAAATTATTTTATTTGGAATTATTGTTTTTTGTATTCCATCTCATTGTGCTTTCCTCTTTTAATGTTTTCTTACTCAGGTTTGTTTGCGAATTTTTCCGCTCAAGTCACTTTACACTCGTTTTCAATTTTTTTATTACGTCTCCTCTCTTTTCCGTTCTTGTCATATTACACTCTTTTTTTGTGTATTTATGTATTTTTGTGCTTAGAAAACAAAACAATTGCTATTGAACGCGATTCGTCAAAAGCGATGCGCGTTGGCGTTTTGGACTTTGTCCTGCTTTTATCTCTATTGCATTATTGCTATAACGGGAATTAGAGATTACACCACCTTGGGCGCGCTTCTAATTTTGATTCCAATGCCAACGATTTTTTACGCGTTTACAGTATCGTTGAGTGAACCGGATAAGCTTTTGAGAGTCGCGTGATTGTATTTCGCCTATTGTACTGTACACACTATCATTTGTACATATGCTCAACTTTACACTTTTGAAATTAAATGACCTCTGGCGCGCATGACCTAGGAATCACAAAGCTTCGAATTTGAGTTCCAATTTTAGATTGACAGCATATATCCGGTCTAGGGTCAACTAGAGAGATTTTTTGGGCTGAATCGACATACTATATACGTGGGCAGCACCAAAATTCTGTTATTCAAACGTCCAGAATGGTCTCAAAAATTAGGGTATGGCGGAGAAACTCAATTTTTCAACGATTCTTATCGAGCACTATCTATTGGCATCAAAAATCTGCGGAAATAATTTTCAAAAAATGAATTCTGAGGGGGGATGCTTACTCCCCGCCCAGAAATGCTGATGGATGACGTTGAAAATTTTAGGCATAAACGGCCAAGAACTCAATAATCGATTGCTTATAGTCAATTCCAAGTATTTGCAAAAAAAGATTCGGTTTCTGTCTTTTTTGACCTTTATTTCTCGGAAAAGCATACGTTTCGATCCTTTGGCGGATCTGTATGCATACGTACATACATACCAGTTGCTGTCGGATAGTATGTACCGACCGACTGTCGGGTTTTCGTTAATCCACCCATCCGTGATATGGTATTTGGGCGGCCATTGCAACGGTTAAGCACGCAGGTACATCTTTTACCTATACAAAATTTGGGCAGCGCAGCCAAAATTTGGAGGTACGGTGGGGCCGAAAATAAAATCAATTTTAGGGTCCAGAGCACACCTGGGCGTGGGGGGGTATGCACCCCCCAGAAACCAAAATACCCCTCCCCCCAAATCAAAATACCCCTCCCAGAATTCAATTTTTGAAAATTTTTTTCCGTTTTTTCCGCAATTTTTTGATGCCAATGGATAGTGCTTGATGAGAAACGTCGGAAAATGGTGTTTTTATCGCCATACCACCATTTTTTAGGGCCATTTTTCGACCTTCAAAAAATCTTGCACCCACCCCCCCCAGAATTTTCTTGCTGCCCACGTATGGTCCAGAGCATACCCACGCCCATGTTTGGCGGGCAAGTACTGTAAATATCGCCTTTAAGACTGAAACAAATTATAAGTACATTGTGAACGATAATTTAAGATTAAGTATGTAGGTATGTAGGTACTAAAAAGTTAAACCACAAGAACATTGCTAAATATTAAAAATTATGTTTGTACTAGCAAAATGGGGCGCTTCGCTGCCCCATCTGCTAGAGTGTTTGTGAACAAATAATATCTTAACCAGTAATTAGTATAAAAAATTGAATGACTCTGCAATGGATCGGCGAGCAGTTTTTATATTTTTAATATATCTAGCTGAGTTGCCCGGCGTTGCCCTAGCTGAACTTAGGCCTGATAGCTGTATGGGATTGATATGTCTCTTAAATTTTTTTATTTTTCGGGACTTTTGATGTTTTTGGGATATTTCTAAAAAAATTGTTAATAAAAACATTGTATTTTTTAAATTTTTTAAAACTGTCTTTTGTCAACCATTTCTTTGATTAAATCCATATTTCTGACGTTATAGAATGGTTCAGAGAATTCTTTATCCTAAATCATATTTTTGATATTCTGGGATGTTCTGGAAATTATACCATTAGATGGTTTGGGA
Source organism: Mermis nigrescens (assembly GCA_036768485.1). Taxonomy (NCBI): domain Eukaryota; kingdom Metazoa; phylum Nematoda; class Enoplea; order Mermithida; family Mermithidae; genus Mermis; species Mermis nigrescens. The sequence continues at coordinate 76,082 of JAVLUZ010000377.1, read as the reverse complement.
TGTTTAAAAATTTTGTTTGATCATTACCATATTTTTAACGTTTTGAAATATTAAAAAAACTTTTTGGTCCAAAACCATACTTTTGATGTTTTTGAAGGTTCAAAAACTTTTTTGGTGAAAACCATTTTTTGATGTTTTGGGACACCAATCTTACAGCACAGGATATGTTATAGCACTGGGTATGGTATATCACGTCCTATCTTGTAGCATGGGGTATGGGGTATATTATATCACGTCCTATCCTGTAACACTGGGTATGTTATATCACGTCCTATCTTATAGCATGGGGCATGTTATATCACGTCCTATTGTATAGCATGGGGTATCTTACATCACGTCCTATTGTATAGCATTGAGTATGTCGTATCACGTCCTATCTTATAGCGTCGGGTTCAACTTTGTACAATGTTCAACTTTGCCCTCATTGTAAACAAATGCAAAAAGTTGCATATTAAATTAGCCGCTAGAAGCAAAAGCATTTGGATTTGTATTTTCGGAAGCCGCATGTTTGCTGCTTTCTTTCGAAAGCCGCATGTTTGCTGCTTTCGATTGCTTCGCATTAAATTCCACGCGCGCTAGTTTACGAGGTCAAAAATTTTGACTTGGTGCAAGCTCTTTTTTAGTGATTAATCAGGTTTATAAGTACCCGTACATGATTTCCTTTCAGCCCGTCTCATACATGTTTTATGATGCCAGATCGTATATCTAGAGTAGAGAATATGGAATCAGCGGTCCAAGAAAGCCCAGGGGCCAAATTTAGGAAGCAACAGTCAATCTGTGCTTCTGCAAAAAGACAGAAACCTAAATTTTACGCTATGCATAGGTTACCTTTGGGCTCCCGTATCTCAGAAACCAATCCGTGATTTTTCTTCAAATTCTACAGTTAAGTCAGTCATAAGATATTCAATAATTGGTGGAAACTTTAAAAAAATTTATCTGCTGCGATTTGAGATATTTGATAAAATACACTCGTAAATCACGTTTTTCTTACGGCATCACATCAGTTTACACTGTAGTGTAAAGTAATTCACACCAGTCGATAGCGCATAAAAAGTTGATCTAGGGTGGCTTTAAAATTTTACCCTGTGGCAATTGCATAAGCGGCTATAGCTACCAAAACCTTTTACATAAATCCGTAGTTTCCGGGTTTCAGGAGTCCGATCGAGCCATTTTAATCAAAAAATTGTAATTAGCGCCCCAGAATACCCATTGAGTGAAAATATAAGTATTACAAAATTATCCAGTAAAAACTTTTGCCTCACACACACACCCACACACTTACACACAACTCGAAATTAAAATTATAGATTAGAGAGCACTTGGTACATTAATACTATAGTTTGTTTCATTTATTCGAGAGCTTTTTGAGTTAATTTTTAAGGGCTACAGTAAGCGAAAAAGACGAATTACTGTAATTCGGCTGATCAGCGAGTGGCTGGAATTCTTCTATTTTTAATGCACTTATCTGCCAATATAAACTTAATTTAGGCATCTAATTAGTGATGGAACATACTACAGTAAGTGCGCTAAATAAAAAGCTATCGGCTGGAATCGAAGCAGGGTTGCTTCGACGACAAGCAGACGTTTTACCACTGAGCTATGCGGAAGTTTCTTAACATCTTTGTCTATTGTAATTAAAGTGTCAACTCGGGATAAGCCGAATGCGCGATTGTTAGCTGTAAGTTGATTGATCTGCTGGATAACGAGAATAAATCATACCGCAAGAATGTAATTGAAAAACCATCTTTTGCTGTGTAGCGACAGTGAGATCTAGCGGTCTACAGTAAATAAGGAAGGGGTTACTGTAGCTTTCGAAAACATGATGCTTCGCGAGATCTTACTCGCACATACATTTGCGGATTGCCCACTATCTATGGGCGATGAAGCATTTACTTTACACTACATACTGCTATGAACAGGTACATATGCACATTTATATAAGTAGTCTCATTAACTTCGCGGTGTTCTTTCGAATTTAATCCGCTTGAATCGGGCTAGAAAAGTGGTTTAAACTTTGGATGCAGTAATGCGGTTTGGGAATAGCAAGCGTCTCACGATTACTCAATATGCTGTAGAGTATCACAATTATACTGTTAGTTTAGACTACTCTTGTGGGCAATTAATTATTTTCAAAAACCTGATAAATGAAACGGACTATTCATACACCAGCTGATTACAATTGCGACTCTGATCAAAGCATGAATTACAGCTTTTCTGAGCCGAGTTAAAATAGCATAAAGATCGACATTAAAAGATTGTTATATTTAGGCCTTTCATGCACGTGCTTGCGCTTATCGAGTTGCATGCGTGACCTATACGTTTACTTTTATCTCTAAATTGCACTGTTTTAGCAAGATGAGCGCGTTGTTACGTGACTACAGCTTTCTGAAAAAGATTGTCAGCCGATTGGAAATTCTTAATGCATAAGAAAAACTACCGATAGATTTAATTACTTCATTGCGTTTTCATTATAAAATTGACTGAACGCCAGCGCATATCAGGCTTTTATTTCATATCAATCAATCTTGCACAGAAAAAAATCGATACAATTGAACTGCATAGTTTATAATGCGGGACCAAATGCCCAGAATACAATAAAGCACGGCATAGTAAAGGCACTCATTACAACGCTAATACTCATTACGAACCGTTCACTGGGCTGGGGCATGACAATGAAACATCTGTAACTTCAGGGGCCTGGAACATACAAGAACGAGGACTGAAATTCTGAGGAGGGATCTATCCGAGAAAATTTTCAAAGCCAAGAGGGTTAAAAAATTCGTGGTATGGCGCAAAAGCACCATTTTTGACATTTACCAGGTCTATCCATTGAAAACGAAAAACCGCGTAACAGCGAAAAAATTTTTGAAAATTAATCCTGAATGTCTCTCAAATCTTTTGAATATAAGGGTTCCAGCCAGACATGTACGTGGGTGGGCTTTCGGGAAAGGTCCTCCTGACTGACCCCCACCCACCCAGAATTGATAAAAAGGAAAATTTTGGGGGAAAATGAGGCAAAGTGAAGGCCCAAAACGGATAAAATTGAAAACTTTCTTCAAATGTGCTTCAAATTGACCAAACACTGTGTAATGACGTAGTTTTAATTCACTCTTCTAGCGCTTATACCAGTTTTTGAGGTCATTTTGGCCCAAAAAAGCTCAATTTTGGACCCCCCCTCCATCATAGACCGGCTGATCACCCGGCCATGCTTCGTACCTATGGTTCCAGCCAGAACCGCAAGCCTATTCAGAACTCAGAATAAAATTTCCGAGAATTTTTCGGTTTTTCCTGGTTTTTTGATGCCAATGATCAAAACTATGAGAAACGGTAATAATACAGGAAAAAGGAAAAAACATTCGATCGGTTGCTCTCCTAAATACGTAAAATGAATAGACGTTAACTAAGATTTAAGTTAACAACGTGTTTATGATATGGATCGAAACTCAAAACAAACGCAAAAAGCAACGATGGACAATTTGTTCAAATTTTAAGCTCATTGAAGGATACATAATATAGTCAGTTCCACGGAACCTAGTGCGTGAAAATCAATTATGATTATACAAGATAAGTAGATAATTTTCAGGTGTACGATAGTAGTTATGTATAAAAGACTTCTATAGCTATCATATGTACAGTAAAAATATTCGGCATAATAAAACTTCCTGTGCCTCATTGTTTATGCGCAAATTCAAAGACGTCGTTTTACTTTAAACCGTTTTAATACTCGATTTAAACAGATTAAAGCTTTTAAACCTGCGCGAAATCTCGTGGAACTGACTATAGTGTTACAGAGCAAGAAAATTTTGCGTATCAATTCCGGTTCGAGAGAACACGTTTAAACCTAAATTGCATTCTCTAATACATTGGGAAAGCGTAATACAATTAATTCCATTTAGCCCGATTAAAAACTCTAATTTTACGTATCAATCATTAAATACAATATCAGTCCGATTTACACCGCTTTCATTAAGGCTTTAAAAAAGGGGTTTTGTAAAATATGCAATAGTAGGCAGCAAGAACGGTTCGAAATGGCAAAAAACACGCAGAGATTCGAATAAGAAAAATTCGTATCTACAACAACGTAAAAAAAGAGGTAATACTGAATTCATAACATGGGCGAATATGGTTTTGCTCGGTCGATTAAACGAAATCAGTTCGGATATAAAATTATTATATGTAAACGAATATAAGAGATAAAAAGCGAATAAGAGTTCGAGGAATGAAAACAGAGGAAAACATATATGTAAATAAATATTGGTAAAAAGCATGTATTGTACGTCGTATGTACGTTACAATGTAAACCATTTGTAATGGAGACACCTTGGACAGATATTTACGAATAAAATAGCCTGACGAAAAAATGATTTTTTCCGGCAAATTCCGTACGTAATGCACATGAAAAATAAAAAATTTTGAGGGGCGATGCTTAACAGGTAAAAGCATGTAATTTTTCTAATATAAATTTTTTGAATAATAATAAAAGTGATAATTTTTCGACTTTCTCCATCCATGATTATCCTTTAGCTTCGAAATTTCGACGAAAAATGAGGAAATATATAAATTCTGGGAAGGATGCAAGCATACATAATCTTTCGGGGGGGGGAGTTTAACCACCTAGAAAAATTTCAAACCCCGCAAAAATTCCCCCTCAGAATTGGCGATTTTTCGAAAGTTCTCTAAAAATTTGTAGAAAAGGTGTTTTGTTGAGCGTTTTTAGCAATCTATCTGCTCAAAAGTGCAAGATTTTCGGCGCTTCGCGCCATTCAACTCATGTTTTGACTATATTCTGTCCAATTTGTTCGACTTTTTGATTTTTTTGAAATGTTTTTAATGTTTTTATGCTCTAGAAAGATAAAGCATCGTCAGAAACGCTGAAAAACGATGTTTTTGACGCTTACCTTCCATTTTTAGGCCCAAAAAAGGCACTTTATAATTTTGTCCCCCCCCTCCAGAATTCCCAAGCTGTGCATGTATGGGTGCAAGCAAGCCGCATACCAATTTACATACATCCATTATTATTTACATACATACGATCCATTATTACGAAAACCATCCGATAAATTACCTTCGCATCAGTGTTAATTGATAATTAGGCATAGTTTTAGTGTTTTTTAAAAGATCCTATAGCAGAAACAGCTATTATCAATTTTGTGATAAAAATTATAAAATATTCAATTTGAGGCCGCATAAAAGGACCGAAAATTCCACAAAAATTTAAACTACTACAGGTGAACGTACGAGTAAATAAAAAAATTAAATAGGCAAATCATTTAACAAAAAAGTTATGCACCTAGTACGTTTTATACGCTAAAACGCAAAAGATCAATACATAATTTGTCGACATGCATAGAGATGACCAACGAAATATTACGCGTGCCCTAGATGCCTATGTATTAGCCACATAAGAACTCTAATTCTGGAACGCAGAATCTTAGTATCTAAGACAGCAGGAAGTCTATTCGCATCATTTATCAACGAATAAGAAAATATGAGTAGAAACAGAAAAATATTTGAATCGACGGGAAGGGAAATGTACATAATTTGAAAATAACTAATTCATAAAATAATTAATTAATTAGATTGATAATTTACATAATAAAAAAATAACTAAATTGCAGGTATTCGCATTATAGACATCCTAATTAATAGTAAGTCTAGGCCTCTAAGCCTCCTTAAAACCTAAATTTTACAAATTTAAATTTAGATTTTTGAATCTCAAATTTAAAATTCAAATTAAAAATTTCCCCAAAGCCAAAAACGTGAGAAATTTTACGAATTACGCGCAAGATAGGCTAAAATTTCAAAATTTTCAGAGAAAACATTGCGCAAAAAAGCAATTTTAAATAAAAGTATGCGAAGTAAAACGCCGATAAACGCTATTTGGCACGTGACCAATTTTCGACTATTTGGAAAAATTGGGGTACCGGACCGCCCCCTTATGGAAACCCTAGATCCGCCGCTGTACATATACATCTGTATAGATTGAAATTAGGTGACAGTTGTTCGCTGTCTGCAACGATAGGTTTTTAAATCTCTTCAATTGAATAAAATACTTTAATTTTCACATTTTGATAATTTTTTGATGATGAAGCTCACTATTGAGACTTTACTTTATACTTGTGCAATTAATGCCGTTGAGAAACATGATCTTAGCGAGTCACGCGAAAAACGTAGAAAAAATTAAGAAAAAAGTAAAAGCAACACGGCAAGTTCAGAAAAAAAACGGTTGAAATGCACCATAAGGAGTTGTTAAAGAATAAAAAACCAAGCTGACAAGCACACATGGGCGTGGGGAGTTTGTACCCCCCAGAAGTTCAAACCCCTAGAAGTGAAGACCACCCCCAGATTACTGTAGACCCCAGAATTCTATTTTTAGTAAGATTTTTGGAAATTTTACCCATTCTGACCCCCCCAGAATTTTCTTGCTGCCCACGTATGCTAGCAAGGCGACATGGCGATTTTGGGCCACGCTATCTTGGCCTCGTGACGTTTGTAGGCGAACATCCTGGGGGCTCCGGCCATTTGAAGTTGCTCGTTGACCAGGTAAGGACATTCGGAAGGCAAAAGATACGTTTCTGGATGGAAATCATCAAAATTCTAGGGTTTTAATTATTTACGAAGAAAACTTATTTAAATTTTAAAAAAATTCAAAATTTTTGGAAAAAATTCAGAAAAAATTTCGGGTCGAAAAAATTGCCAAAATTAAGGTATGAAAAGACATCAATTTTTGACGTCCTTGTCAAGTACTATCTAATGGAGTTAAACGATTGCAGGAAAGAAACGGAAAAACTTGTAAAAAACAAAATTTCGGGGTGCGATTAATCTGCCGGGGCCTGCCAAATTCTGCGTTAGTTTAGCCACATACCAAAGCCCTCGAAAGCTCATGTAAAATACTAAAAATTTGACTGTCTCAAAATTTTTGTAGTTGTTTTTTTATTTTTCTCCAAATTTTTTGGTCAAAGAGACATTAGAAAACAAAATTCTATGGAGATATATGGCAAAAGCTCAAAAGTTTAGTCCGTTATTTTTAAACTTTATCAAAGTAATATTGATAAGACAGCTTTATCATTTAAAGACTGTTCTTAACGCAAACCTAGTGTAAACTGGAATATAATCAAGCAGTTTAAACGGAACTAGCTTTTCTATTTTTAGATTTTAACCTGAGATGCCTTGCTCAAATTTCAATCTGTGATGAGCCGCATCAAGAGCAGAAAGAAAAAGGATAAACCACAATAACAATGACATGAACTGAGCAACAACAGAAAAATAATAAAAAAATTACGATATGTTGTATATGTACATAACAGTGTGTACCATACGTGGGCAGCAAGAAAATCCTGGGGGGTCCAAGATTTTTTGAAGGTCAACAAATGGCCTTAAAAATGGTGGTATGACGATAAAAACACCATTTTTCGACGTTTCTCATCAAGCACTATCCATTGGCATCAAAAAATTGCGAAAAAACGAAAAAAATTTTCAAAAATTGAATTCTGGGAGGTATTTTGATTTCTGGGGGGTCCAGACCTCCCCCCACGCCCATGTGTGGTGTGTGTGTACCTACATCATATGACAGCAAATGATACAATTGAAAAATAAATATAAAAGTCCTTTGTGAATAAATAAACAAATAAACAAATAAATAAATAAATAAATAAATGAATAAATAAATTAATTAATAAATAAATATGTAAATAAATAAATAAATAAATAAATACATAAATAAATACTTCAGTAAGGTACAAGTGAAATCTGCTTTTGGCACAATAATTAAGCATTATCATTATGTATCTGACATTCTTTTTAAATTGATAATCTTAATTTATTCAAAATAGTATTCTTCACTTAATAGCATAAAGAATAGATTTCCTCAATTCCCTTCTTGCGTGGAATTTAATCACATTAGTTTCTGAATCATCATCAAAAACTAACCAATAGGCACCTAAACTACCATACGTATATACATGGCAGCGCTTACATTATGTCAGTCGGAAGGGGTGTAAAAATTCTCAAAGGTCGAAAAACTGCCAAAGAATAGACGATAGGGAGGGGTCAAAACCACACCTGGGCGTGGGGGAGGGTTTGGGGGTATGCAACCATACGTGGGCAGCAAGAAAATTCTGGGGTAGGGGTGCAAGATTTTTTTGAAGGTCAAAAAATGGTCTTAAAAATGGTGGTATGGCGATAAAAACACTATTTTTCGACGTTTCTCATCAAGCACTATCCATTGGCATCAAAAAATTGCGAGAAAAACGAAAAAAATTTTTCAAAAATTGAATTCTGGGGGGTATTTTGATTTCTGGAGGGGGTGCATGCCCCCTAAACCCCCCACGCCCAGGTGTGTATGCAACCCCCAGAAATTAAAATACCCCCCAGAATCCGATTTTTGACATTTTTTTGTTTTTTCGCAATTTTTTGATGCAAATGGATAGTGCTCGATGAGGAACGTTGAAAAATGGTGTTTTTTGCCATACCACCATTTTTAAGGCCATTTTTTGACCTTTGAAAACATCTTTCATCCCCCTCCAGAACTTTGGTGCCGCCCACCTATGGTCAAAACCATTTTTTGGCGTTTTTCATTGAGTTCTATCCACTAATGTCAAAAAATGGCGAAAAAATTCTGAAATTTTAATTCTGCATTCTGTTTATTGGATTCTGAGGTTCAAAATTTTCACCTCCATTTTGACGACTATTTTAAGCGAACATATAGATGGGGGTCAAAATGGGAGGGAGTTCTATAGATGAAAAATCAGCAAATTGAAAAATCGGGAAACTAAATAATTAATTTTTGGTTTTTTTAAGTTTTGTAACCGTCATTATAATAAAAAATAATAAAAAATATTTGAAAAAAATAAATAATGAAAAAATAAACTAGATAATCAATTAACTTTTGTAACTAACCCTTGAAAGTCTGCATTTTCTTCAAATCTCAGTCCCAAGTTGAGCATTTACAAAGTTTTAGTTAAGAACGATGAAGAAAAGTAAACAAGGAGGGGTCGCCCCAACTCCCACAATAAAGATTAATGCAGAGCCGTACTCACCAAGGCCATCCATTAATAAATATAATCCATGATCCTCTGGATTTGTGATGCCGCACTTGTGGGCTATCATGCGACCTTAGAACGAATGGATAATTAAACCGTGCGATGTACGCAAATATACGCATATGTACAATTTAAACAAAAATAAACTGTAAATAATAAATAAATAAACAATAAACAATAATTAGATATGAATAAAAATAAAAATTTAAAAAAATGAGCAAAAATTATATACGCAGTAGTTATGTACATAAGTGGGCAGCACCAAAATTCTGGGGGAGGGGTGAAAAAATTTTCAAAGGTAAAAAATGGTCCTAAAAGTAGTCGTATGGCGGAAAAACACCATTTTTCGACGTTTCTCATCGAGCACTATCCAATGGCATCAAAAAATCGCTAAAAAGCAAAAAAAATTTCAAAATTTGAATTCTGGGGGGCGTATTTTAATTTCTGGGGGGGGGGTATTTCAACTTCTGGGGGTGCATACCCCCCAAAACCCCCATGCCCATGTGTGGTTATGTAACATATCTATTAGCTACATAACTTAGAAAATGAATTTTTCAATTTAGTTTTCTTTACACTTCACTGCTTACACATACATTCATCTAACGTTTCAATGCTTATCAATCCAACAGAAAATGCGGGCTTCATAGTAAGCAGAAGTTGAATAAAAAACAATGATCGGTACGATATATGTACACGTAATAGGGAAATAGGAGGAAAAGCCTAAAACTCTCGTTTTTAGGCCAGTTCCGTGTAGATTTTTTTGCCTGAGCCATTACACGTTCGATTCGTACAGTAATTCATACCATTCTGTATTATAAGATAAATCAGAAAAGCACTGGGCCAAACTAAACATCAACGCAAATGTAACCCAAAATCAAAGCAAAAATATATAAAATGTAAAAACCGATTATTTTTACCCTACAAACGTATAAAAAAACTTCAAACTGAACAGCAATTTAAAAAAAATTTTAGTTATAGAAATATATGTACAACGTACATTTCGAAACATAGAAAAGTCAAATTATTGAAAAGGCTGATATTGCCAAACTGCTTTGATTATTGAAGTTCTTTTAAGAACGAATCGATGACGATTATTCGAAAAAAACAAAGTCTTTACAATGTGCTAGCGCTTACAGAATTTCGCAACCGTCAACTGAGGCGCTAATGGGAAGGAATAATACGAAATCGAACCGTAATTTTCGTTGGGAATAGCAACTTTTAGTATACACTCCGACGAGGCGTCATCTTCGCAAACCTGCGCGACGTAATTTTTGCAAAAAAACCAATATGACTGCGTCAAATGTAAATTATTTGATATGCGATATGTTCGGGTCAAAAACAACGGGGACTGAAATTTCAAAACTTGAATAGACGATTTCACTACACAAGACTATGAGCTTTAACATTGGAGAGAAATTTTAAATGAATGCGATTGACAACCTTTCAACTTGATAAATATTCAAAAAGCTTGCTTCCAGACGGAGTTGAACCGTCGACCTCCAGTTTACTAGACTGGCGCTCTAACCAACTGAGCTATGGAAGCTCGTTTCCACCGGATGAAATTACCAAATATAAATGTAGGCATAGCCGAGTCGAGGTATAAAAACGAATTTCTACCGTGTCAAACAAGTAAATCGATTTTTAAGGTTAAATTTCAATTGTGCAGGCGAGCAAATATCCGTTATTTACTTACATGTGTACATAGCTGGGCAAACTTATAGTATCGGGGACCGGCCGCACGGTTGTTTTCGGGGGCGGAGCTTCGTTAATGAAGGTAGGCTATGATTGGTCAGACAAATAAATGGTCTACTGTCTATTGTTAGAGTGAAAAGTAAGAGAATCGACTGTTTCGATCTGCACTTAGGACATCTCCAGACATATTCACTCAATTTTGCCGATTCTTTGATCAGACTATAAGTTCCGTTGCATGGAATGCAATCGACACTACTGCGAAGGATTTTTTGGCTTTGAAAGTACTGAATAACGCTTAAATTGTCCTTACAAATTACATTAAGCTCAAATAGATTCATTCTGACACTAAGTCGACCGATAGCGCAACACAAATTAGATTTTTCCCGTAGCTACATTACATATTGTTATTTACCCATATTTATTTATCCATATTAACAGTAGCTATTGTTTTACCGGTCGTGAATTATTAATGCCCTGCGTTTGTTTACTTTGCCGTTGAGAATACGCGGTAGACCACTTATTTGTCTGACCAATCATGGCTTCCCTTTTGTAACGAAGCTCCGCCCCAAAAACGGACTGTGCGGCCGGTCCCCGATACTATAAGTTTGCCCATAGCTTACGGCAGTGACGTATTCAGGATTTTCATGCGGGTAGGTTAGGAGATTAGGCTAAACTTTACTATGTGGTGTGAACGGAAAACTTGCAGATGTACGTGGAAAGGAACGATATTGATTGAAATGAGGAGGACATGCATAAAGAAAGTGCGGAAAAAAATTTTTATGAAAAACGGACCAATATTGGTGAAGATGGAGTTACTCAGGATATAGCTACATTAAAGTGAGGTATTTTACAGTTTACCAAAAATGTTCCGAATTTGGGCTGAAAACATATGTATCTGACATTTTCAAGGTCGCTGATTACGAAAAAATAACTTTTATTTTACGGGGAAAAAATTTTGTTTGAAAATTTTTAAATTTGAAAAAACAATTTTTTGCATGTTCTTTCTGTCTAGATAATGTGAAAATTCGAGTTTCTGCTTAAATGACGTTTAGGCTTAGTTTATCTGAGAAGGTGTTTTCGGCTGCTTAGGTCGAGGTCGCTCCCGCTTAGGTCGAGGTATAGATGCTTAGGTCAACGTATAGATGCTTAGGTCGATGTATAGATGCTCAGGTCGATGTATAGATGCTTAGGTCGACCTAAGTTGGGTACATGTTATTCTGCATTCCACCGTTTGTATCTTCAAATGGTTGGAACTTTGAGATAATCCAAAAATGCTGTTTGAATCGTATTTAAGTAGAAATCTTTAACTGGATGTAAACAATGCTAAAAATAGTGAAATTAAAAAAAAATTCCTTGAAAATTTGGGCAAAAAATTACAACAAATTCTTCTTTAATCTTGGTTTTCACGCTGTATAACTTAATTTTTTGTAATCTGCGACCTTGAAAATGGCAGGAAAATATTAATTAGTAAAAATTGGAAACCTTTGATAAACTGCTAAAATTCCTTAAAGTGGCTCAAAATGGTGAATGTCGAAGTATGATGTTTGAAGTACCGTAACTCTGTGAGTTTTGTATGGATTTGGTTTATTATTTTTTTCCGCGTCTTTTATTGACACAAAGTATCGTTTTTGCGCAATTGTATGGCAGTTCTGCCGGAATGGCGCAAAATCGGTTCACACCATATTCTTCAAAAACTCCGGTGATTAACGTAAAAAAATGGAAACACATGTTTCAACTAAATAAATATTTCTACTTAATAAATATTCAAAAAACATGCTTCCAGACGGAGTTGAACCGTCGACCTCCAGTTTACTAGACTGGCGCTCTAACCAACTGAGCTATGGAAGCTGATGTTGCAGTTATCTTATTATCGAATATAAATTTAGGCATAACCGAGTCGAGGTATGAAAACGACTTTCTATCGTGTTAAACAAATAAATCGATTTTATTTTTGAGGACTAATTTCCAATTGTGCAGGCGAGCAAATATCCGTTATTTACTTACATCTGTACATAGATATGCGGCAGTCATGTATTCAGGATTTTCGTGCACGTAGGTTAGGTGATAATCGTTAAGAAACGGAAATAAATGCTTTAACAATCAAAAGGAAAAATGATCGGAACGTCCATACATATATGTACAAGTAGAAAAGACAAAAAATGACGAAAAACGGAAACAGTTATGACTTGTGGTGCATAGAAAACAATTTTAAAAGCATAAACAAGTGACTAAAAAATTGAAAAGATAAATTTTAATAGTCCAGTTTGCATAGCAAGGACCTGTGCTGTGGTTTTGAGAAATTTAAGGAAATAATAGTTTCGTTAAATCCTCGTAGATTGAACCAGTTTTTCTCAAACTTATTACAGAAGAAGAGACCCCTGGATAAAATGAGAAAAAACTGATATAGAAAATGGGAAAAAACAGGAATAAATTTTTTCCGGCAATTTCTGGGCGATAAATAAGAAAAATCCTGATTGTGCGACGGCCCAACGTGTTGCGATTGGTCCGTCCGGGAGGAAAAAGATCCGAAAAAAATCAAAAGAAGTAAAAGTACCATTCTTTGAGCATTTATTCGGGCAATAAACAAGAGCAAACCTGATTGGGTGATCGTCAAAGCCTACGCACCGTGATCATACACGGGCAGCAGCCAAATTCTGGGGGTGCAAGATTTTTCAAAGGTCAAAAATGGCCTTAAAAATGGTGGTATGGCGAAAAAACACCATTTTTTCAACGTTTCTCATCGAGCACTATCCATTGGCATCAAAAAATTGCGAGAAAAAACAAGAAAAAAATTTAAAAAATTTAATCCTGGGGGTGGAGTATTTTGTTTCTGGGGGTTGCGTATCCCCAACCCCACGTTTGCTCTGGGCGGTGTAGAACTGGCTAAAATCCCGATAAATGTGCCGGAATTCCTGGAGGATCTGGGGGGGTTCGGCCAGATTCTCGGGGGAACCCAAAAGCAACACCCCCGTGTGTGTGGTTGTGATTGAACACTTTGGAAGAAAAAAAATTAAAACAAAAATCGGAAGAGGTGAAAATACGATTTTTGACACGCTTTTGGGGGAAATAAATAAGAAGAAACCTGATTGGGCGATCGTCGGCCCAGCGAGTTGTGATTGGTCCGTTTGGGCAACAAATCCAAATGTTTGAGCACGTGCACTGCCGAGGCGAACGCGGCGAGGTAGAAAGACGCTTCACCCGACAAAAGGGCCGGATGAAGCAAGTGGCGCATGTAGGCCGCCTCGATTTCACAGCCAACCACCGAATAACGAGATAGAATGAACACGAACCAAGCGAGTAATTCTGCTCAAGTAGAAATTAATTAATCATTTATTTATGCATTTGTGTATTTAATGAGCAGAAATTAATCAAATATTTATTTATTTATTTATTAATTTATTTATTTATTTATTTATTTATCTAATTACCATGTATTTTTTAGTTATTTATGTATTTAACGAACAGAAATTAATCAAATATTTATTTATTTATTTATCTAATTAATTAATCTTGTATTTATTCATTTAAAAACTATACTTATTTAATTAGTGCGCAATGTTCAAAGCGAGCACAAATTTATTGTCATTAAACATACGAAAACTGGTGGCAAAACACATGCGCATAGTTCACAAATGGCAAAAAACGAGACTCGAATGTAAAAATTAAGAATATATAAGGTCAGCGATACAGTAAAACGTAAAAAGGCCACTTTTGAACAGAGAAGTGAAAGCTTAAAATTTCGGAGGGGGCGCATTCGGTCAGTTTTAATGCGGCAGGGATAAATGATATTCAATTTTTGGCCGAAAATAGCAAAAATTACATGAAAATATCCTTAAAACGCGAGTTATGCCAAACCATTTTTACGGCGTTTAATCAACCGATCAATTTTCACTTAAAAATCGAAAAAGCCCGAAAAAGGTTAAAATTAACATTTTGATCAAAAATAGGAATTGTATTTGTGAAAAATAATATTTTCGAACAGGTTGGCGAACGTTCAATGGGTAGCACCAAAATTCTGGGGGTGGTCAGGATGGGGTAGATCGCCAGAAATGTTACTAAAAATAAAATTCTGGGGGTCTACAGTAATCTGCGGGGGTGTTTCAACTTCTGGGGTGGTTAACCCCCACGCCCATGTGTGGTGGCGAAAACCGCTATTAAGAGAGGTCTCCAATACATGTTAGTTAGTTTAAAATTTTGGCCGGAACAACCGGTCATTTTTGGAATGATAGTAGATGGAGGTGTTAAAACCTTCTATGTCTGACCAAAACGGCGAAAACCGAATAATTTTTACAAAAAATAAGTGAAAAGAAAAAATGTATAATTTTTGGGAGAGATAGGAGACGGCCCACTTTGGGAGGGCATCCCTTTCCCCTTATTTACAATGCATGTATGAATTTCCAGCACCTGATGTTATGTATGTACCTATGAATTTGAATACTTTTTAATCGATTCAGGTATATTTAAATTTGTTTTAATTTACTGAAATCCCACCTTTTTCATTTTCTTCTAGTTTAAAATCTTTTATAATTCTCTTCATAATTTAATGGTATGTTTAAACTTTAAGTTTTTCTCTTGGTTTACAACTCTCGCTTAACAAGCTCATTTTTCAAAACTATTACCTAGTGCACAGTCGCTTCTATATTTGTTCACTATTCCTCTGTTAATTAATTTTTTAATATCTTTATTTTTTTATTTACATTTATCATTTATTCTTATTATTTTATTTCTCTGTTAATTAATTTTTTATTATCATTATTTTTTATTCACATTTATCATTTATTCTTATTATTTTATTTCTCTGTTAATAAATTTTTTATTATCTTTATTTTTTATTTACGTTTATCATTTATTCTTATTATCTTATTTTCTATATTATTTCATTTTTTATCTTTATTTCTTATTATCTTTATTTTTTATTATCTTTATTTTTTATTTACATTTATCATTTATTCTTATTACCTTATTTTCTATTATGTTCTATTATCATTATTTGTTATTTACGTTTATCATTTATTCTTATGTATTATCTTATTTTCAATATTATTTTATTTTTTATCTTTCTTTTTTATTTGCATTTATCATTTATTCTCATTACCTTATTTTCTATATTATTTTATTTTCTATCTTTATTTTTGATTTACCTTTATCATTTATTTTTATTACCTTATTTTCTATATTATTTTATTTTTTATCATCTTTATTTTGTATTCATGTTTATCACGTGTTCTTATTATTTTATTTTCTATATTTTATTTTTATTATCTTCATTTTTTATTCACGTTTATAATTTATTCTTATTTTATTATTTTATTTTCTTTATTTTATTGTTATTATCTTTATTTTTTATTTATGTTTATCATTTGTTCTTATTATTTTATTTTCTATATTTTATTTTATTTTTATTATCTTTATTTTTTTATTTGCGTTTATCATTTATTCTTATTATATTATTTTATATATTATTTTATTTTTATTATCTTTATTTTTTATTTACGTTTATCATTTACTTTTATTATTTTGTTTTCTGTATTATTTTATAGCTTACCGTCGCCTGAAGGGATATTGGCATGGCCATCGATGTACTGTAAAACTGATGAATCGTTGAGCGAATTAGAACGCCGAAATGACATCTGATAAGCCATCGACAAAGCCAGTAGCAAATTTTCCAATTTTTTCAACGGCGAATAATGATTTTGCATTTTGCGTAAGCAATTTCGCACCTTATCACTCAACGAGTCGTCGTGATTGTAGGACTGAATAAAATGATTACGATAATAATGATTGATAAAAAACGCTGAAAACATTTTTAAAAAATTTTCGAATTTTAAAAACTTATTGAAAATCTTTAAAATTTTTAAATTTTAAAAACTTATTGAAAAACTTTTGAAATTTTTTGAATTTTTAAATTTTCAAGAATTTTAATTTTTTTGATAAAAAACGCAAAATTTATTGAAAAATTTGAAAAATTTTCAAATTTTTAAATTTCCAAGAATTTTAATTTTTTTAAATTGTAACAAATTATAACTACGGTCGATTGGTCAGCAAAATAGCGATGGAACACATATTTGTATACAATGTGAACAAATTTAAAATATCTAAATAAGTATAATATATAATAAATATAATATATCAGAAATATTATTAAAAATATAATAAAATACCGTATAAGCTCGAATTTTTTGGAAAAACTTAAAAAGTGCGACATTTTGTGCGTATTGGCAATTTTTGGAGTCAAAAGTATACCTATCGCTTTTTTTTGTACTTTTCTGAAAATTCTTTAATCTTTTCATATAAAAAAATGTGCCGTCAGCAAGATCTCGACTGTCAAGCGTAAAAAGCAAATTTAGAGAATTTTCGGGAGCTGACCGCCAAAAATTCCCATCTTTTATGTGCACACATCGTTTTCAATGAAAAATTATAATTTTTCACCACCTCCGAAAATTTGGAGCAAAAAAAATTGTTTTTCAGATTTTAGAAAATATGATACCACAAAGTCACTTAACTCATTGATTGCAATATTCGGAGCCCTAAAATTGAATCAAAAATTTTAAACAATTCCCAAATTCGCTTTACATAACCTTACGAAATAAATTGAAAAATCAATCAATATGTCAGTTTATATGAAATGCGTAAGCTAAAAATATAAATAAAAGCAGCAAAATGTAGAAATGTAAAACTAAAATAAGAGAAAAGAGGCAAAAATGTAAAAATAAAGTAAAAGTAATAAAAACATGGTTAAAGAAGGTAAATATGTATGTAAGCATAAGCTTGAAAAATTAATGGTAAAAATATGGTATGTTGTAAAAGTGACAATTTAAATGATTCCTTGCGTGCAATATTACACAATATTACACATTTGTACATATTTATTTTTAAACGTTTATTTACAACAACTGTAACTTAACGCTTGTCCTGCTGACAATTAGTATCGTTTACAATACTGTTTGTGTTACTGACAATGGATTACTGTTTACATTTTGTTTATATGATTATTTCTTTTTTATTCTGTTTTACCATTTATTTATTTATTTCGTTTTATTATTTTATTTATTTAAATTTATCGGTTTTTGTTATTTTTATTATTTTATGTACATTTTTAAATCTAGGTGTTTACATTTGACAATTTTGCATTGCACGTTTTTCAAACATTTTTTACATTTCTTATATGTAAGTAGACATGTTACATTTTATGTACATATTACGTTATACATTTATTTACAACAACTGCACCTTAGTGCTTGTCCTGCTGACGATTAGTATCGTTTACAATACTTTTTGTGTTATTGACAATGGATTACTGTTTACATTTTGTTTATATGATTATTTCTTTTTTATTATCTTTTATTATTTACTTCATTTTATTACTTTATTTATTTTATTTATCGTTTTTTTTGTTATTTTTATCATTTTATATTTTTAAATTTATATGTTTACATTTGCCATTTTTGCATTGCATATTTTTTTAAAACATTTTTTACATTTTTTACATGCATGTAAAAATGTTACATTTTACACATATTACGATTTAAATTTACAATATTCATTCTACGCAACATTATTTTTATTCACATTACCCTAATTCCCAATTCGTCGGGCGTTTTGCCGCGAAGTAGCGCGAAATTGCTCGAAATCAAATTCAACGAACCGTTTCTCGAGCTATCTTTGATAAGAACGTGATAAAGATGCGATTTGAGCTTTTGCAGTATAATTTTTTGCAAAACGCCTTCCAAAATGGCGTCGATGTTCAAAAATTCGTTGGCTCTCAACTTTGACCTCTCTCTTTCGATCAAATCGTGCAAATCGAGTTCGCCATGCTTCACCAAATAATTCTTAATACCGTTCATAAATTGCCGCACCTGAAAATCGATCGATTTTCACGAAAAATAGAAATAAAATTTAAATTAAATTTAAAAAAATTTTAAATTAAATTCGAATTTTATCGATTTATTCGATGCAGCAAATAAAACATTAGTCTACGAAAAACTTTGTTTAGTTATTTTACTTACAGTGCTCGCCATGAAACACGACGCACTACAATCGTCAGATTTATATTAGATGGTGCGTCGAGAGCGCCGCATTTCGTCTATAAAGCGCTATCACTTTTTTCATAATTATAGGATATTTATCTGTATCATGCCGTTAATCTGGCGATGCGGACGGTGCAATTTAGCTATTAATAGCGCCAACAAGAAGGAAGCGCGCATGTGAATGCCGGAAGCGCGCACGTGCTTGAATATAGAACGACATTCACGTGCGCGCACTGCCTGAATACAGAACGGCATTCACGTGCGCGCTTCCCTCTCGTTGGCGCTATTTATAGCTAAACTAGACGAGCTGCCCGGCGTTGCCCGGGCTGAACTTAGGCCTGATATAAAGCTATGTGGAATTGATATGTAAAAAAATCTATAATTTTGATGTTTCTTGGAAAAATCCATAATTTTTGATGTTTTTTTATTAATCCGTAATTTTGGTGTTATTTTAAAAAATCCGTAATTTTGATGTGATTTTAAAAAATCCATAATTTTGATGTTTTTTAAAAAAAATCCATAATTTTGATGTTTTTTAAAAAAATCCATGTTTTTTTAAAAAGAATCCATAATTTTGATGTTATTTTAAAAAATCCATAATTTTGATGTTTTTTAAAAAAATCCATAATTTTGATGTTTTTAAAAAACCCATAATTTTGATGTTTCAAAAAAATTTCCATAATGTTGGTGTTTCATCGTGCCCTATCTTATAGCGTTGAGTATGCTATAGCATTGGGTACTTTATACCGTGTCATATCTTATAGCATTGGGTATGTTATAGCATTAGGTATCTTATAGCATTGGGTATGCTATACCGTATCCTATCTTGTAGCATTAGGTATGTTAGCATTGGGTATGTTATACAGTATCCTATCTCATAGCATTGAGTAAGGTACACCGTGTCCCATCTTGTAGCATTGGGTATCTTATATGTTATACCGTGTCATCTAAGCATTAGGTATCTCATAGCATTGGATATGTTATACCATGTCCTATCTTATTGCATTGTGTATGTTATAGAATTGGATATATTATACCGTGTCCTATCTTATAGCATTGCATTGCTTATAGCATTGGTTATGTTATACCGTGTCCTATTTAATAACATTGGGTATGTTATTGCGTTATTCGGTTAAACCCGCAATACTGAGGTTTCGTAATGGTAAACGTAGGAGGGCATCCTGCATAACACATTGGTGGGTGGGTGTAAAACGACTATGCTTACAACGTGGAGTTGACTAACCGTTGTTAACCGGTTTGGTACCTGAAAAATCGGCCATCTCCCGAAAACGCCTATACTTATAGCACGGGAAGATACGCCGCTTCACTACTGCATAGGGTGAACGGCTGTGATTGGTCGAATTTCAATGTCGCTACGGCTCCTTCCCCCATTGGACCGACCTCGGACCAAAATATCAGCCCACCAAATTTCATTGGGCCGGAGCCAACCCGGCACAAACATACGAACATACATACAAACAAACAAACTTGCAAAAATATATAGTAGATTGCGCCGTCCGCATCGCCAGATTAACGGCATGATACAGATAAATATCCTATAATGAATAAAAAGAGATGATAGTGCATTATAGACGAAACGCGGCGCTCGCGACGCATCATCTAATATAAATCTGACGATTATGGTGCGTCATGTTTCATGGAGAGCACTGTATGAATTTGTTTAATTTCGATTCCGATTCGCGTAAGCGCTGCAAAAAATAAAGTATGAAATAAAAATAAGGTAAAATAAGAAATAGGAAATAAAAACTGAAGAAATGAAGTGTAAGTCAAAAATTTTAATTTAACAGTATGTAGGTGCGACCGCCGGACAAACTTTAACGAATATAAGCGAATGTTGATTGAATCGTGAAAGCAATACTACAATTCTTGTTCAGTTTTTATAGTTTTTATTATTTTTTCAAATATGCTACCTTTAGTTGTTGCTCTCTTAGCAACTTTATGAAAACAGACATTTTACTCATAAATCCAACTTCTGCATTCTCCGCTTTTACTGAACAGTCCTGTGAATGCAAAGGACGAGAAAAACGATTTTCGAAATATTTTTATTTTTTGAAAATATAAAAATGCACTAAAAAATTTATTATTACATAATGTATTTATACACCTATACGACTACTTATATGTGTCAATTATGTACTCAAAAATATTTGAATGCGTAGTTCTTAAGAAGTTTAGACGTACGTTTATTTACATAATTCGAAAAGCAGGTCTCGCATTAAAGAGAATACGCTTCATTCATAGCGATATTAGTTTAAGAAAATTTTTTTATAAAATTACTTCAATGTATTGATAATCTTATTTACTATTAATTTAATAATAATATTAATATTCATATAATATAATATTAATCGATATTCTTATAAAATTACTCTACTGCATTGAAAATGGTAATCTTAGCTACTATTAATATAATAATAATAATATTAATATCCATAATATAAAATTAATATAATAATTACCTAACATTAATAATATGATATAAATCGATACATTAAATAATATTAATAATATAATATTAATCGATAACATTAGAAAACGATGATTTACGTTTCCCAAAACAACCGGTGGATCGATTTCGCGAGCCTGCAGAGTGCAATCAATAAAGTTCTTTATTTGTACGCCGAAAAACGTTGTCAAATCGCTAGCTAATCTAAAATTTTATTTCTAATCCTAATTTTAAGCCGTTGCGGTCAATAAAATGAGACATATGTAATGTGGAATAGAAAAAATCTACAAATAAATCAAAAATATGTGAATAAATAAATAATTAAATTATGTTAATAAATAAATATGTATTCAAATAAACGAAGGAACAAAATAAAGAAAACAATTGCGTAGTGATTTAAGCCGTAAAAAAGTCCAGACAAAGGGAATGCTAATTTAATCTAAACTAAACTAAACTGACAGAAATTTAGAAATGCAACTTTTCAATAAAATTGATTAGAAATCTAAATATAGACTAAGACGGCGGAGTTCGGCGATCGCCCCAGGAATTTTGACCTCAAAGCTATCACTGACAGAAACATGCATGGAAAAAATTTGACCCCTAACGTATTTTCTAAAGATATGTCATATGATACCCGAAGTAAAATTAAGACTAAACTGTAAATAAGCCCAGACTGCAAAATGTATCAGAATAATTCATCGCCTGACTCGTATACAGGCACGTATCTCAGGGTGGAATGGGGGGGGTTTGGACCCCCTAAATTCGGAAAAATCGGAAACATAGAACTTTTTACACGTTCTTTTGTGCTATTTTTGGCTTTTTTGGCTTAGTCACCCCAAAAATGGTGTTGGTCCCCCCAAAATAGGACGGCCAGCTACGTGCCTGCTCGCATACAGACCCGTATCCAAGAGGGGGTGAACGGGGGGGGGGAATTTCTCTTCGAAATTTTCCCCAGAATTTCCAGATATAAAACTATACATATAGGTTCTTAACGTTACCCAGCGTGAAAATGCTCGAATTTTCGGCACTTCGCGCCATAAATTTAATCAAAATTACTATTTAGAATTTTTTCTCGAGTTAAAATTATCAGTGAAATTAAATTTATTACATTTCCTCGATTTTAAAAATGTGCAAAATGGAGTATTACAGCATAAAAACGTAAAAATATTCCGGCGCTTTGCGCCGGATTTATATTTTATGCGCATTATGTGCACTTTTTGCCTTCTAAATCGCTCAAAAGTGCTCAAACTCAAGTTCAACATATGCCAAAAGTATTTATTTTCTCCGTTGTTTTTATTTATGAGTATAAGTACAAAAGTTGAAAAAATTTTTATGAATCGAATGATAAGAAATCAGTCATGCAGACAGTTTGAACGACAGATTTCGTGTACGAATATCGGAAAAAGTGGAAAATTTTGTAAATTTTCAAAGAATTCTCCTCGCAGGTGCATAGAGCTAAAGCTGGGCGGCACCAAAAGTTCTGGGGGTGCAAGATTTTTTCAAAGGCTCAAAAATGACCTTAAAAATGGTGGTATGGCGAAAAATCACAATTTTTCTACGTTTCACATCGAGCACCATCCATTGGCATTAAGAAATTGCGAAAAAAAAACAAAAAAATTCAAAAATTGAATTCTGGGGGGTATTTTGGTATTCTGCGGGGTGCATAACCCCAAACCCACCCCACGCCCAGGTACGCATAGAGCTCGTCGAGAAACGTTCGAAAGCGACTTTATTATGGCCCATCTTCGAATAGTTCTCGAGATGTCCGACTTAAAAGTTAGCGACCCCCCCCCGAAAAAGCCCCGGATAGGGGGCTGCTCATATACATATCTAAATGTAGGTTATTTGGCACGCATATTGTATAATATATATACGTATGTATAAATAAAAATTGATAACAAATTAAGATTCAAAAATATAAATGAAAACTATGTACCTCTCTACGCACGCCTGTATTCTATAGCCCGGATCCGCCGAGATTCGATGTTTGTACCGACCGTCCCGGAATCTAGCCGGTGCTTAAACAAAATAAGCCAAATTACTGGCACAAGCATACATAATCTGGGGAGGGTCGGGGAGTTTCAGCCCCCACCCCCACCCAGAATTCGCGATTTTCAGAACTTCCAGGGAATTCGTACAAAAGGTGATGTTTTAGGCGTTCCTAGCCATCTATTTCTGCTCAAAAGTGTAAAATTTTCAACGCTTCGCGCCATATACTCACTTCTTGACCATATTTTGTCCGATTTATTCGAATTTTTCAATTTCAAATTTTTTATGGTTTTATACTCTAGAAAGATAAAGCATCGCCAGAAATACCTAAAAACGATGTTTTTGACGCGTATCCACAATTTTTGAGCCAGAAAAAGCACTTTAAAATTTCAGCCTTCCCTCTCCCCGATTCCCAATGCTGTACATGTCTAAGCACAACGTATTAATAAAATTTGAACTTCAAAATGTAAAAGACAGAAGCGTGCATATGTGCTTTGCTTATGTGTACTGAGATAAAGCATCCTCTACACATAAATTGGTCCATCCTCTAGGACCATTATTTTAAGCCCCTGAATTTATGCGGAAAAATTGTTTTTTCCAGATTCTTTATGCATTTCGCTATTTTTAGATGAATGCATGAAAATCGGAATTCAGATAAAATTATCTACGAATCCGCCATACATACGTGTAACAAGGGGGGTGGAAGGGATCCCCCATCCAAAGTCGGACGTCCACACCCCATCCCTAGGCCAGAAAATTTTTGCCCGCCCCCCCCCCGATTTTGTAAAAAGATCGCCCCCGATTTTGTAAAAAAATCGAATTTTTGGCCGTTTTTAGGCGTTTTTGACCAAAAATTGTAGGTTATTTACACCCGTCCGAAAAATGGCCGGGATCCCCCAAATTTCGGGCCGTCACATGTATGCTGCCATAGATACCTAAGGTCAGGGTCGGCAGGAGGGAGGGGCAAAATCCTAGAAATCCAAACCAGTAAATTTGGTGCAAACGATTTTTTCGCTTATTTAAACGAATGCTTAAAATAGCATATAAAACGCTTTTTTTGCGATAATACCGCATTTTAAAAATATTTTTAGTCAATTTTGATTGAACTATATCGCTTTAATGCTTGAAAATTAATTGATTTTGGGTGATTTTTGAGTAAAAAACACATAGGAGTATTAATAAAAATTTTTTACATTATTGCACTATTGTTTTTGACCTCCAAATTGTGCAAAAATGTTCCGCCATCTCAAAATCGCAGGACAGTACACGTATTATCACATTATTATTGATAATAATATTATATATTATATTAATATATTACTGTATTACTAGTCTCGATCATTATTATTATTAGGTATTAAGGTATTATCAGGTATTATTATTAATGTATTAAAAAGTTATTATAGGGTATTAAAATATTATTATTAAAATATTATTATAAAGATATTAGTATTAGGCACGAGTATTAAGGTACCAAGGTATTGAATTAAAAATTTTAGATATTATTATTATTATTATTATTATTATTATTATTATTATTATTATTATTATTATTATTATTATTAATATTATTATCAGATATTAGGTATTATTAAGGTATTACGTATTATTATTAAGGTGTTAGTAGGTTTATCAGACATTATTTGGTACTATTACATATTATTACCCCCTCATGCCTCCATTTGCATGTATGGAACCTACTGTATACACGTACGACGAGACCATAGAAATCAAAACCCCTCAGGAACGCGGAAGTTAATTTTTTCGACAATCTGCTGCTTTTTTGGCCATTATTTAGTACTAAAGGATAGAGGTGTGGTGAAATGTCTAAAATCGTGAATTTTCGGCTCTCTTTTGCCATTTAAAAATTTCCAATGGTAGGCGCAACCCCAGGATTGTAAGCCACAATTCGCACGACAAATTAAAAATAAAAATGGTCAGTTAAGTGGCCTTACTGAGGACAGGACCCAACAAAAATTTATCCGGCTCTTCACCGCTGCTCTGTTGTGGGACAGATTGTTTTTTGGACAAAGAGTCCGCCGCCCTGTCGTCAGTGGGCTGATCTGCCTCGTCATCCTCAGTCTTTTTCTCTAGACTATTTGTTGCTATTGTGCTGCAGCTACTACTGGGTACAACGTGGCTCGAAAATTGCTCCCAATGCGGCGACGTTATAAAACTGGGCAACGATTTCAATGGATTGACCGATCCGTCGAGCTTAAACCCGTGAGTTTGATGTTTTTCGACCGAAATCGGTTTTATATTACGATCGGATTGGTCCAGAACCTGCAAATTGGCTGCCGTACACTGTTTAGGGGGTTCAATCGCGCGGTCAGGGCTGGGCCTTACGGCCAGCTTATAACTTTCGTTTAAATTAACCACGTTCAATAGAGTGTCCCACGTGGACGAATCCCACGGTTCGGAAAAAAGCGTGCCAGCCGTCGAAACGACCGACTTAGCGTCGTCGACATCGTTGTCATTGTCGGATCTCGATTTGCTGTCCCGGTTATAAGGGCCACAATGGCTGCCATTACTTAAACGGCAGCTATTGGCCTTTTGAGCGAATTTTTCGTGCATTTTGTCGTCCTGAGCGCCCAGGATAGTGCAGGAAGATGGGTCACTAGAACGATCTGAAGCCGAAAAATCGAATGTTTAATGTCGTTAGCGATTGTGGGATACGATGCCATTTTTAAAGGGAGAGATTTTTATTTCCGGCTAAAAATCGGTAACGCAAAATTTGAAAAAAATAAAAATTTGCAGAAATTAGTACATAATTTAAATTTTAAAAGTAATTTGGTAATCCCTAATATGAAGCACTTGTTATTTGTAATCCGCACCAATAATCTACTGATAAGTTTTACGCTCTTCTAGAAAGCACCAAATGTCTAACTTCGAAACGATAAGATGATCTGCCAGGAGAAAACTTTCAAAACGACTCATGAAAGTTTTAATTTAAAATTAAATTTCATAAATTTCGATTTTATTCAATAAAATTAATACATTATTAAAATTTTAATTTTAAAAATTTCAATAGATATTCCTAAACAACATACATACATGTACATAGAGCTGACAAGGACTGACAAAAGTTTACGAGCCAATTAAAATTTTGATAAAAATTGTGAATCGTGATGAAAATAAAATTATATTTGTAAAAATACAGTGTAGCCCATAAAAAAGGATACATTCCGATTCAGCAGGTCATTACTTCAGCTGATACATATGAACACGAGACTTTAAAATGGGCTACTTTAGATAGATAAAAGTGCCTTCCTTCAAACCGTGTAAAAACGTTCCGCCAGATGTCAACGATTAGTGCGCTACTGCAATTTATTTACACACTACTTTAATACTGTTCAAACACAAAAAGCGTCATTGTCCTGCCATCAATTTGCATCCTCGTTTGAAGATTACTTTAAATTTCCGCACTCAGCAGTACGCCTATCTACTCTGGGGTTTGAAAAATGTGCTAATCAATTTTTTTGACGAGACATATTTTCCGAAATGTTAATAAAGGATACCTACAACACACACATACACACACACACACACACACACACACACACACACACACACACACACACACACACACACACACAAAGAAACGCAGTAAAGTGATACAATGCAAAAACTCTAGAGTTTAAACAATGTCAAAGTGAGGTGTAAACAAATTGCTGTACGGCACGAACCGCTGGCAGCTGACCAAAATTTTTTAATGCGGTTCAAACAAAGACATATTTATCTAATGCAGCTAATCCTTGACTTTTTACGTTCACATCAGCCAAAGTTATGAACTAGTAAATCGGAATGTAGCCTTATCCATGGGCCACTCTGTACATAGCGTCAGTTTATGAAAAATAAACTATATAAAAGTAGGCGGAGTACATATTTGAGTCAGCCACAGACGTAAAATCAACAGTATAAAATTTGATAAGCTGTCCTCTCCCAACTATTCCTAGTTACAGTACGTTTCCAATTTTGCAATATTTGACTAGAAATAAGAAGTAAATATTTAGGCGCATAGAAACGAATTTAATTTTATAAAAAGAAGAATAAGTTTGGAAAAGCAACTTTCAACTAGAATAATACTTGAAATCTCTACATTTTCTCAATAGGGCCATAACGGTATGTGCTCAAACGAAGACTGCATTTACTTTATGCCTAGAACGATACAAAAACAATATAATTTGGAAATGGCTGAGATGTATTTTTCTATCGATTTTTTATATATTCAAATTCAATATTTTCAGTTGCTTTTCGGATTAATTTGTTCCCTTTATTCTTCGTAAAAGGTGCATAACCAGAAGATTTACATATGTATGATAAATGTGATTTTTGAACTTTAACTAAATAATATGACCAATCAAAACTATCAGATTTTTCGAAAACTCAGTTGTGCATTATCAGACATTACGACAATAGTATATAAAACATAAGTGCACACCTCTTAGGCAGCTGCCAAACGATTTTTGGCAAAAATCAAAGTTGTCCGCACCCTGTGCTGTAGTAATCTGCCCGTAAACGGACGTCGAATTTAACGTTGAGTGGGTCAATGGAGTCGTTTTTCGGGCTTCCCCGCTGCAAGAGGTATCTTGGTCCGTCTTAATTGATTCAGGATAATCGTCGGTACCCTGAATCATCAAGCGATGGCTGTTTTTGAACCCGTGGGATCGGTGATTTTCTTGATCGGGCGTCATTGGTAGCCTCTCTCGTTCTTCAAAAACAGCCTGTTTAAAGGACCGATCATTTTTGGGCGTTATGACGTCATCACCGTGATCGTCCTGGGAAGAATCCGAATCTTCATCATCTTTCAGATCTTCTTTACCGAATCTACGTTTATTCTTCTTGCTTGTACGCAAGAAATTTCCGCCGACTTTCTTCAACTCCTTGCGCATCAGCATAGGCGTGGCCAACCCTTCGTTGATCGTGTGTAAACTAGTCAATTGCCCGTTGTATTGCGATTTTTCCCGTTGTTGCTGTTGCCGTTGTTTCAATTCTTGCACGATTTCGGCCAAATTTTTATTTTTCGACGACGATTCCAACAAATTGGGCGCCGACAATCGATGCTCCTGAATGGACGAATTGGCGGTTGAAGATTTTTTGGGGGAATTATTATTATCAGTCGAAATTTCCGAATTTTTCTTCTTAAATTTCAACAATTGGCCGATATGCTTCGTTTTCGACGCGTCTTGCCGCCTCAAAACGTGCGGCGAGCCGTCGCGTTTCGATCGATAAATTTGGGGCGCGTCGTTTTGGGCGTCGTGTTGCATTTTTTGTAAATTTTTCGCCGCCTCCAATCGCTTTTGTCGCATTTCTTCGACGCACGTTTTCAACATTGAATTTTCGTCGCGTTTCGTCGTTGCCGAACAGGGAAAATAGTGGAAAGAAGACGAAGTTTTTACAGTTTGCGTTTTGGACGAAATTTGGCCCGGCTGATTTTTGGGGACCATTTTCGTCAAGATATTTTGGCTTGTTTTACTACGGGCTGAGTCCGTTTCGTTACCAATTATCGATTCGACGACGGCGTGGTTATTTTTGGGTTTAAACGAGGAGAAAGTTAAGGGAATAGCCCTGTTGGAGTAGGTTCTTTTAGGGATGACATCATCGCCAGGGATGACGTCATCGCCAATGCGTGACTGGGGCTCCGCCTTACTACTGCTTTCTTTGCACGAATAGAAGCTGCAAGATTCGGAGGACGACGAGTGCTTATTATCCGGTTCTTTGAGGAACAAATCGTCGGATAGAGGAGACGAGCGCTTGCTGGTCGAGTTATTACTATTACAATTATTACTCCTATACCATACTGTGGAAAAATGAATTTTTGTATTACGCGGATGATTAGGGGGCGGGGCCCCGCAGGATAAAGTACGCTTGTGATTGGTCGGCGGAGAAACCCGATCTAAAATCGATCGCCAGTTGAATTTTTTCTCGGAATTTTTGGCAATAATAGGGCCAGTGGGTTCGGTTGGATCGAAAGAACCGACGACGACATTCGAATTGTGAAGAGAATTTCGGGAATGAGCGGGCGTTTCGTAGAAAGTCGCGCTTCCGCCCGATTTTTTGACTCTATCCTCGGATCCGTTTGAATTATTTATATCTTTTTTGTAAGAAACGTCCTGATCACTTATATTCTGATCATTTTTTGGGGGATACACGGATAACGACAGGCTACGGCCCGGTTTCGTTTGATGGGGATTCGTTGCAGTAAAGTTTGAAATAGGTTGAACTGCGTGAGTATTCTGTACAGTATCCACGATAGTATTCTCCAAACTGTACTCCGATGACCAAAAATCTAAAAAGGACGGGATTATGAATTTTGATTTCGACAAAATTCTCATTTTGACAATATTTTAAAGCGAAATATACGGAAACCTGCCGAGATTCTGAATGCAAATCTTATTAAAATATCCTATTTTGTCAAGTATGTAAGCGAAATATGCGGCAACCTGCTAAATTCTGTAGTTCCTCTTATAAATTGACCAAAATTCAAGTCGGTCTTCTCCGAGTTTTCTAGGAAAAATTTTTTAAACCTTCTTTAATTTTAAATAAAATAGAAATATGTAATTAGAAAATCGAGCTGTTTAGGTACTACGAATAGCATAATAAGAAAAATTCAAAAACTCAAAATCAAATTTTGAAAGATGTATATACCACCCTCGTCGCGAAAATGCCCTTGGTGCCCAATTAAAGATGCGGGCAGGTATCTCGCGCTCTTAAATAACCAGGCACGTATCTCTGGGGGATAATGGGGGGTTCGGATCGTACCTCCCAAAATTCAGAAAAATCGGTAGAATAGGACTTTTTAAACGTTATTTTGTGCTATTTTTGGACTTTTTGGGCTGAGTCCCACAAAAAATCGTGTTGGTCCCCCAAAAATAGGACGGCCAGCTAGGTGTCTGTAAATAACACTGAATAACAACAATTTTCCTTCCGAAATAATTTTATGCGGTCCTTAACCACTTTTTTACGCTGATTCTGAATATGTTTTTAGATTTTTCCTAGTTCGTCTAGTTCTTGAGCTATTTAGATGTCGTACGCAGCGTAATACGCATACTTTGCATATGTAAAGGAGTGTAAAGCTCGCAACCTTATTCAGGCACGTAGCTGGCCGTCCTATTTTGAGGGAACAACACCAATTTTTGGGGGACTAAGCCCAAAAAGGCCAAAAATAGCACAAAATAACGTTTAAAAAGTCCTATTTTTCCGATCTTCCCGAATTTGTGGAGGTCCGAAATCCCCCCATGCCCCCTCCCCCAACCAGAGATACGTGCCTGACCTTATTGTCAGCTTATTTTTTTTGCATCTGAACAATTTTATACAGTTTATTAAACGATTTTTTATGCTGATTTCGAATATGTTCTTTGTTCTGCGCGACCACGTTTCGTTTTTGATAGAAAACCTGAGAATGTATAAAACGAGTAAAATTTCAAAAAAAAAATTTTCTCAACGCAAGTTATGTACATAGACTAATAAAATTTCTCAAAACTAGCCATTTCTCGGATGCTCAAGTGTTTCAAAAACTTGGAATATGCTTCGTTAGTACTAAAAACGGCTTAGCAATTATTATAACTTCATCTTCCTGTTGAAAACATATTTCAAAAATTCAAAAAAAATCAGAAATTTCCAAAAAAGTAAACAATTTGTGCTTTATGCTAATTGCTTAAAACATGAATTTCTAAAAATAGACAAGCTAGTGCAAGACACAAAACAGATTTGAAGTCCGTGTACAATGCGCTTTAGGAAGTCATATATTTCTAAGATGCAGACTAGTAGACCAGATATAATTTTTAAACTTTACACTGCAATACATAGATATATGCAAAGCAGATGTCATGTTTAACAGGCTGAAATATAGTACGCAACGCCAATAGTAGTAAAATTAAGAAAAAGATCGTGTTCAAATATTCTGACAGTTTTGAGTACCTATATGAATTAGCATTTTGGCTTTTAGAGTTGCGTACAGGTGGGCGGCTCCAAAGTCTGCCGAGGTGCAAGATTTTTCAAGCGTCAAAAAATGACCTTGAAAATGGTGGTATGACGAAAAATACCATTTTTCGACGTTTCACATCGAGAACTATCCATTGGAATATAAAAATTTCGGAAAAAAACAGAAAAAATTCAAAAATTGAATTACTGGAGGTATTTTGATTTCTGGGGGTGCATACCCGCCCCCCAAACCCCCCAAGCCCAGGTATGATTGCGTAGCTTTGTTTGAAGAAAACCATAATTTGCATAAATTCATATACATGCAAATATCTCGAAAAGCTGACGCGATAGAGAAATTTAAGAGTCAGATTCGGAATCCGCGGAAAAAATTGATCTAGATTCATTCTAAACTTTTTCCAGAAGGGATAAAAAAGTTAAAATTTGTTGTCCAGCATACATGATCATGGGGGTTGGGAGGGGGTTTTCAACCCCGCAGAATCATTTTTCACCCCCCGCAAAAAAATTTTCACCCCCCCCCCAAGAATTGGCGATTTTTCAAAAGTTTCCAAAACTTACCTGAAAATTGGTAGAAAAAGTGGCTTTTTAAGGGTTTTTGGCTATCTATTTGCTCAAAATCGCCTAATTTTCGGCGCTTCGCGCCATATATTCATGTTTTAAGCGATATATTGGTCAATTTATTCGACTTTTTTCGAAATTTTTTCATGATTTCATGCTCTAGAAGGATAGAGTATCGTCAGAAACGCCAAAAAAAACGATGTTTTTTTCAGGCGTACCGGCCATTTTTGGGCCTAAAAAAGGCACTTTAGGTTTTCATCTCCCCCAGAATTCCCATGCTGTGCATGTATGTATGTTGTCCAGTGTAATTAAATGTCGCTTGAAAAAATTTTAAAATATTCCTCGGATATTTATATGAAACCAATTTTGAACATTTCGCAACATTTACTAATATTTACGCAGATTAGAAAATTTTCAATGTTGATCAAAAATAACATGCATCTTAATATGAACATTAGGAGAAAAGAGACAATAAAATGCGGAAATCTAGAAAATTTTTGAAATAATCGATACTCGCTAAAATAAATATAAATATATTAGTAGATATTTGTTAACATTATAGATAATAAATAAATAATAAATGTGCACTAGATATTCGTTAAAAAATGAATAAAAAAATATAAAAATACTACATTTCCCTTAACGTATCTTGTTGATTTATTGAAAAAAATTTGTCCATCGGTAACTAAATATTGGCTTTTTGCCAACATATCCAGAAATATTTGGGCAAGTGACGTTTCGATAAAATTTAGGAGCTTAAAAAGTTGGCAGCAAAGCTTAAATCAAAAATACACCGAAGGTTAAGCGATAAGGTTACGTTATAAGTCTTAATAGAAATTTGAATCGCGAGAGTTACCAACATACGTGGGCAGCAAGAAAATTGTGATAGGAGGGGTCAGGATGGGAAAATTGACAAAAATATTACTAAAAATAGGATTTTGGGAGGGGTTTCAACTTCAGGGGGAAAGGTACAACCCCCCAACCATACCTGGGCGTGGAGGGGTTTGGGGGTATGCACCCCCAAGAATTCAATTTTGGAAATTTTTTCGTTTTTTTTTCGCGATTTTTTGATGTAAATGGATAGCGCTCGATGAGAAACCTTGAAAAATGGTGTTTTTCGCCATACCACTATTTTTAAGGCCATTTTTTATACCTTTGAAAAATCTTGCACCCCCCCAGAATTTTGGTGCCGCCTACCTATGACCCCAACCCCCCAACGCCCATATGTGGTTACCACTTTCAATTAGCGCGTTAAAAAGGAAGAATATAATTTACCTTGGCCGAGCATGGCCAATGAGCATAAATCTCGCCTAGAAACGCAATTTAATATTCGAGAAGGCAATGTAAGTTTGACAGGCAGTTCGTTTCTGAATAAAAATAAAAAGCCGAAATAAAAAACACAGAAAATCAGTTGATGTTCTGATATTATACACAAAAGATGATCGAAAAATGATTACAGGAATCAAGCGTATATTACGTATTCTAAGACAGGGAATGGGACATAATGTAAAACGTGTGAGAGTACTGTATTTACATGACAGCTCAAAATTCTGGGTAGGGCGGCTGACCAATTTTAGCTTAGGAAGGGGCTTAATTATGGCCTTTTATTTTTGGCCGGAAATCGCAAAATCATTTAAAATACTCAAGTATGTAGCTTTAAAACGGGAGTTTTTGAGCAAGAAAACGTGAAGGACATACACGTACACGGTCAAAACTTCTGGGAGGCAGGCGCGTATCTCTGGGCGGATGTGGGGGAGCTTCGGACCCCCAAAATTCAGAAAAATCGGAGAAATGGGACTTTTTAAACGTTATTTTATGCTATTTTTTGGCCTTTTTTGGGCTTAGTCCCCCAAAATTGGTGTTGGTCCCCCCGAAATAAGACGGCCAGCTACGTGCCTGCTGGTAGGGGGTGAACCGAGTTCCCTTGAAAGGGGGAACTACTATTTTTAGTGATTTTATGTCAAAGTTTGATAGTTATGTAATCCGTCGTATTTTATTTTTTATGAATAATTGTAGTTAAACTGCTTATGACCTCAAAAATGATGCAAAAAAACGTTCGTCGTCAAAATCGCCTGACAGCTACACCTGTCCGGCCTGACCCTTCAGGAGGTAATACCCCCTTCACCCCCTATGCACATGTAAGGGTTACCCCCAGACCCCGTACTGAGCATATGTGGTGAAGAGGTAAAAAATCTCAACATTTTTATCTCATACTTTTATGTCATACGCGATGGGGAGAGAATTCTTTAATCGAACATTGATCGTTCTTATCCTACGAAAGTTGACAATTTCGCTCGATTTTTAGGTAAACATAGAAAAATATGCAGAAAATTTGAATTTTTCGTGTTTTCTGGTGCCTAATCTCATTTAGAATTTATTTCAGGACAATATCAATTTAAGAAACTCGACATTATGGAAAAAGCACAACACTTTCCAGTCATTTGTACGCGCCGCCTTATATATACATCAATTGGCCAAAAACAAAAGATTAAAATGGGCGAAGTAAAATAAAAATAGCTACCAGCAAAAGAATTTAATAAACGAACAGCTTATGCATGGATAAAACACGAACAAATGTGTAAACCGATGAGGAAAAATAAGAAAAGGAAGAAAATGGCCGAAAAATGCCCATGTTAAGTAATTAAATACGAATAAAAACGCCTAATTACATAATTATAGAAGATAAACGATCGTTGACAATTATAAAGAAAAAATCTAAAAACAGATTTCCTGGATTAGAAACCGAAAATTTTGGGGGTCTGACGACTTCAGGCGAATAAAATGCAGCGAAGCTTGAGATAACTATAGTTTATTAAGTAAATAGAGCATAATTAAGATGAATAATTATAACTTTAAATAATTAAATACAAATAAATGAATAATAAAATGTAATGCATAAATATGAAGTATATTCCTGTTACGTACATAGAGTAAGCATACATGTAGCGGCTCGGAATTTAGGAAAGGGTCCCGGCCATGGGGGGGGGGGGTAAACGACCTCCAATTTTCGGCCTAAAACAACCTAAAAACGCCCAAAAATGACCAAAAAATTCGATTTTATTTTCAAAAAATCGGGGCGGGGGTTGGAAATTTTCTGGTTTTGGGAGGATGGGGGGACGTCCGACTTTAGGTGGGGGATCATAGGTGGGCGGCACCAAAGTTCTGGGAAGGGGTGCACGATTTTTTCAATGGTCGAAAAACGGCCTTAAAAATGATGATATGGCGAAAAACACCATTTTTCAACGTTTCTCATTGAGCTTTATCCATTGGCATCAAAAAATTGCAAAATAAACAAAAAAACTTCAAAAATTAAATACTAAGGGGGTATTTTGCTTTCTGAGTGGGTGCATACCCCCAAATCCCACCACGACCAGGTATGTGGGGATTCCCCCAAATACCCTGTTACCAGTGGCGGATCTAGGACTATCCTAAGGAAGGGGAGCGGTATCCCAACTTTACCAAAAATAGTCAAAAATAGGTCCAAAAATTTGACCTTAACGCGCGAAATAACGCTTTTTCGGTGTTTTACATTGTACGCTTTTACATTAAATCACTTTTGACGCAGTATTTTTTCTTAAAATTTTAGAATTTTAGACAATTTTGTGCGAAAAAATCATCAAATTTCTTTGACTCTAACAAAAATCTGGCGTAGAGCGCCGGAAGATTTGTGAAATTAAGACGGATAGACGTTTAGAAGCATGATTTACCGCTTGGTTTCCTGTATTTATAGCATTTGATGCGAAACATCGAAATTTTTAATTGAAAATAGAAGAAAACTTTCTGCTTTTTAAAATTGTTTTGAAACCTACATAAACAGAAAATGGCTTCCAGGCAGTCTTTTTTTGCACAAGGTCAGTTTGTTCATGTACAAAGATGGTTCCTAAAAGTCTTTGTACATTTTGACACACAAATTTTTGGATACTATGATATAGTACGGTAGCGACTTTAGTGTGGTAAAAACAGAGTTGTTCGACCTTTGGTAGTGTATTTTGGCTAATTCCTGGTTTTGTGAAGGTAAAAATAATTAAGAATCATCTTAAAACGGCGCGAAGCGCTGAATGTGACATTTTTCGTTTCGAAATGCGATGCCTGCTATTATAAAGATATATAGGTAACAAAATTACTCATTTCGGCGCGCGCGCCGAAAATTTTGGCGAATTTCAGACCTTTTTAGCAGTTTTTGTCTTCCGAAAAATCTTTGTACGTATATATACAAAGACGGTCCCAAAAAGTCTTTGTACATATTTGGCTTTATCTCGCCAAATATTTTTGACCAATAAGGGGCGCCCGCCCCCCCGTCCCCCTTAAATCCGCTCCTGCCTGTTACATATATGAAAGTGAGTCATTTCAAGAGGATTATTATGCGTCTTAGTGAAATAGTGCTGACTCATCATCGAAATAATAAGCAATAAGCATTGGCAGTGCAGCGAAAAAATTGGTCGATCCTTCGAATCGGACCCCGGCTATGGTCGTTTCAATCAAAAAATGCTCAACGTCGGCTCCAAGGGCCGCTTCCATTTGCGGCAATTTCACGCTCAGAGCCATGGAATTCGGCTGGCTCGAGTATCGAACGAGGAAAATCTGAAAATTTTTTAGAAATGGTTCGAAAAATGGGGAAAATTATTTTCTGGAAAAATTATTCCCCGAAAATTCCGAAAAAAATTTCTTTAACGAATTTAGATCATCACTTATGTAACAACTCTTTCTAGTAATAAAAATAAAACGACTGAAATTCCATAATTTTACACGTTAGACCGCAGTTCAACAGTTTATTCAGGATCGAAAAACGAACAAAATTCCGCGAAATTTTAATGAAAATGTAAAAAATTCGAATCTTACGCGTAAAGCTTTGTGTGCTTAGCAAAACATTTAAAAAAAGACGACTTCTGCCAATTTTAGCGCTGGAAAATCGTCCGATTTCGATTGAAAAATAAGATATCCGGTCCCTTCCTAATTGACGAAAATGAAATAAATGTTCGAAAGAGCAAAAAAAGGTTCCTTCGAATGTGCGAAATACGAAATCATTAGGAGCCTGTCCTTTCAAATTCAATAATTAACCACTGGCTAATTCGATGAAAAACGACATAAAGTAGTTTAGTGCCCCAAAAGTTGGGGGACGGACGGTAAATTATAATTTCCTGTAGAACTTTAGGTGAATGGCGCATGGCGCCTCCTCATTATGTAACATTTACATTAAAAACATACGGCCAATCCCAGACATGCACAGCATGGAAATTCTGGCGAAAATAAAAATTTAAAAGGCCTTTTTTGGGCTCAAAAAGAGTGGACACGCGTCAAAAACATCGTTGTTCGGCGTTTCTAACGATTATCTATCTTCCTGAAGCATAAAAACAAAAAATTTAGAAAATAATAAAAAAATCGAATAAATTGAAAAAATAAAATCAACAAGTGATTAATTTGACACGTCCGAGCAAATACACAACTAAAAACGCTCAAAAACACCTTTCGTAGGAATTTTTTGAAGCCTATGACGAATCGCGAATTCTAGGGGGTGAAAAAATTTCCGGGGGGAATGGTAAAAAAATTTTCTGGGGAGATGTGAAACCCCCCCCAAGATGATGTGTAGTCATTCCCTACATCCAATTGTTCATGTCAGCTGCTGAGCTAACCCCAGCTTTCCTGTTGCGCAATAAATGTATAGCCGCCACTCGCCCAATGTGCGGTAAATACCATATCGTATGCGACTTGATTAATTTCTCCAGTAACGTAAGAGTGCCCAAATTTTCCGGGCTGCTTGGCGAAGGTGACAATGCAATTTGTCTTATCTGAAAACCACGATTTTTTTAGTATTCGGCAAAAATTTTTCACGATGTACAAAGACTTTTCAGGACCGTCTTTGTACATGTACAAAGATTTTTGGGAAGACAAAAACTGCAAAAATCTATAAAATTTCAAAAAATTTTCGGGCGCTTCGTGCCGACATGAGTAATTCTTTGTCCTATATATCTTTAAAATGGCAGAATTTGCATTTAGAATGGAAAAATGTCAAACTTTTCGGCGCTTCGCACCGTTTTGAGACAATTTCCGGTAATTTTTGGCGTCATAAACCCAGAAATTAGCTAAAACACACAACCAAAGATCTAAAAACCCTGTTTTACCTCACTAAAATCGCTATTGTACCATATTATAGTACACAAAAATTTGCATGTACAAAATGTACAAAGACTTTTGAGGACCGTCTTTGTACATGTACAAACGGACCTTTTACAAAAAACACTGCTGAAAACAAACACTGGTCGTCAGCTTAAAGCACTACATCAAGAGAGCCCTGTGCACGCTTTGGCATGAGTTGGTTGGTCTGGAGCATATATACATGTCACAGGGAGGGAGGATAGGGGATCTCAAACCCAAAGTTGGTTGTTCCCCCATTCCCCGAAATAAGAAAATTTTGATCACCATCCCGATTTGAAAAAATTGAGTTTTTTCGACCGTTTTAAGCCGTTTTCTGACCAAAAATTGGAGTCATTTATCCCCCCCCGCTGAATTAGCGGGGGACTATTCACCCAAAATTTCGAGCCATTAGATGTATGGCCTGGAGTCGGAGGTCAGCCGGTCTAAAGTGCTAGTTGAAGAGCTTTTTGGGATCATAATGACATGAAAAACCGGCATAAGAGCTAGAAAAGCGTAAAAACTATTATAATCCACCCTTTCCGGTCAATTTGGAATACTTTTGACAAAAATGTCCGATAATTATCAATTTCCGTCCTTCATTGTGCCTCATTTCAACCGTGAAATTTTCCTCTTTTCCATTCTTGGGGGTTGGGGGTTTACACCCCCTTCCACTTGCACATTTGATTTAGACCCAAGAAATCCGAACGCGAGAAAATTGAACTTTTGACAATTTTTTTCTCAATTTTTTGCCATCAGAACTTCGACGAAATCGTGTGCTTCTACGCGCAAAAATAGTAAATCACTCAATAACTGCTGATAATAATTAACTAGTATTATTGCACAAACTTTAATTAGAAAACGCAATGGAGTAGGCCTACTAAGAATAGAAGAATAATTTTTCCGTTTTACTGAAAACTTTGATTTATGACATATGCATAAAACGCAGCAAAAATCAATAAATAAGTATACAATTTTGATTACGAAGCTAACAGGCACGTAGGTGGCGTCCTATTTTGGGGGACCAACACTAATTTTTGAGGGACTAAGCCCAAAAAAGCCAAAAATAGCGCAAAATAACGTTTAAAAAGACCTATTTTTCCGATGTTTCTGAATTTTTGGGGGTCCGCACCCCCTCATTCCCCCTAGAGGTACGTGCCTGAAAACGAGAATCATTTTAGAAACATATAGAAGTGCTGATTTTGTTCAGACAATTCACTACTAAGCTTCTGAGAAACCGCATAAAATGAAATCACGAGAGTCCCCGTTCCTTGCCGCCCATATATTAACAGATCTTTCTAATTAAAGTGGTTATTATTGCATCTAATTATTTAATTTTATTTCAATTATACTGATCAAAAGTTTTCCATGAATCGTTA
Organism: Mermis nigrescens; assembly: GCA_036768485.1. NCBI lineage: Eukaryota > Metazoa > Nematoda > Enoplea > Mermithida > Mermithidae > Mermis > Mermis nigrescens. The sequence goes on along the minus strand of JAVLUZ010000377.1, from coordinate 36,859 downwards.
TATATTTTGAAAATTTTCACAACATTAAATCCGACTTGTCTCAACGTGAACCATTCAGAAATTATCCGATAATTCGCTAAAAAATTTTATGAATTTTTACAACATAGTATTTCAAAGACATTCAACCTTATGACGGTAATTTCAAACATAAAGGTTCAACGCGAAATTTCCTGTGGCTTCTTCAAATGGCACATAATTCGCTGAAGGTTGTCAACAACAAAAATAATAATAGTAAATAACATTTTAGAACCAATGTCTGTCAATCAAGGTCGAATTGTTGCCAAAATGAACTAACTAACATAGGTGGGCGGAACCAAAATTCGGGGGAGGTGCAATATTTTTCAAAGGTCAGAAAATAGCCTTAAAAATAATAACATGGCGAAAAAACACCCATTTTTCAATGTTTCGCATCGAGAACTATCCATTGACATCAAAAAATTGCGAAAAAAACAAGAAAAAATTTCAAAAATTAAAATTTCCGGGGGTTTTGGTCTCTGGGGGGTATTTTGGTTTCTTGGGGGGAAGGTGCATACCCCTTAATCCCCCCACGCCCAAGTGTGCTAACTACTGTATGTTGATTGAGATTTATAGCATTAAAAATTACTAAACCCATTGTTCTGTGCATCTCATCTGAGGTTAACAATATGTTAAGGTGATATTTATTAACATTTTAAATTTTAAATAAAATAATGTAATTAACGTAAACTTATATTATAGGCTGGCTATTTTCAATTATATTGGCGATCGGCGCTGAATCAAAAACATCGTCGTCTTCAACATCAGTCATATTCTCATTATCATCATCAAATTTTGTACTAGCGCATCTCTGATCTTGCACTCTGCATAAATCTAGCGTATTTTGTACACGTTCGATGTCAACAACAGACTTTTCGTTCGACTCAAGAGGCAACAATTCATCGTAAAAATTGTACGGTCTGTTGAATTTATCAGCCCGAATTTTACTAGATTCTAGTCTTGACGAGAAGTCTCCACCCTTAGCAAACTCCAATGTGCCCATAAGGACGAACGATTAAACCAAATAACAGAGCCCAATTAACATGTCAAGCGTTGTCTATACATAATAGTTCGATTGAAAAAGCGGAAACTTAAGGTAGGAGGGACAAATAAAAGGATACGAGCCAGTCTCACTTAGAACAGACTGGCGAATGATTTAACAAAATTTAAAAAAACAGACGGTGTGCAGCTTTTTTGCGAAAACTATAACATTTTCGTAATTATCTCGATAAGTCATTGCTCTTCGACTAAGATTAAATACAATCATTTAACTCGTGATTTCTTCCTTTTGCTAAAACTCAGATAGGATCCGTGCTTCAATTGACCCGACATGAAATCTCTAAATACACAAAAATTAGGTAAGATCTTTGCGACAACTTATCACTCTTTTCCTGTTAAGTAGCTTCGAAAACTGAATTAGATTCGTATTTGTTCCATTTAATCAATGACTAAACTACACATATTGCCAAACTTAATGTGCGTTTGACCACGATAATATCGCTTCTGGTTCTGTAATATATAGGTCAGGATGATGTTTCAGGTTTGAAAAGTAGTCAATTCATAGTAAGAAGGTTAGTCAAGAAATTGTAAAAACGGAAAGGGTATTGATTAACCAAATTTAGTAAAGCATCCTTTCATAAAAGTTGAGTAGATATATGGGATGGGTTAGTAGCTATAAACTCTGAGTACTGTTTTTCTTGTACGATCCTTCTTTGTACATGTACAAAGACGTCCAAAAAAAGTCTTTGTACGACCGAATGTTTTTTGAACATGTAGATATGCTATTTAATATACATATTTTTACTAACAATGAGTCTATGACCCCGACCCACATGCTGTCCAAAAAAGTTTTACTTCGTCCTAAATTCAGTTAGTAGTATTAGTTCAGCGCTAAGCGTCGAAATTTTTTCAGTTTTTGATTAAATTTACAAATAAAAATCGACTCAGAAAGCTTAAATATCTTGTAATTCACAATCAGAAATGACACAGCAATTGCAATATGCAGATTGAATCCCGTAAAAAAAAGATTCGCTTATAAATTTAACGCAAAATAAAGATAAGCAAGTCTATCTTATCTTCAAACTGCAGAAAACAGTGCAAAGTTGCCAAATAGTCTTTACTTTCGGCATAAAATCTATATAAAATAGTAAAGGTAGATGCAAAAGATGTTTGAGACTGTAAAAACATGCTTGAAATTATGCAAAGAATGATTTTGGAAAGTTTAATGCCCGCGCTTTTGAGCTGTAAATAGACTGCAATCACGATATTTTTTTAATTTTATTGAAATATACTCAAAAAACGTCAAAACTGCTATCACTTTGCTTTCAAAAAGTCTTTGTACATCGTACAAAGATAGCTCCAAAAATTTTTTTACGAGCCTCAAGATCTATGTCTCGTACAAAAAAACAGTGCTCGAGCCTCAAGATCTATGTCTCGTACAAAAAAACAGTGCTCTGAGTAAAACGTGAAAATGGAATTAGCAAGTCCGGGCGGATTCTACGCAAAATGTGCAAAAACGGTGAGATAAGGCAGAAATTTTTTTAAAGAATACATAATTCTGAATGCAGATATGGACTTCACATAAATGTTTGAAATCTATAAGATAATTACAGAATTCAGCGTCAAAATCTAGACTAAAACAAAACGATAGGTGGTCAATTTCGTCATGATGATTCATTGAAAATTTGAGTTAACAAAAAATTGTTATTTAAATAACTAGGTAGGTATAAGGTACGGTGGGTGACTTAGATGGCTTTTTTTAAAAGACTGTAAAACCTTTTTGAAAAAAATGAGCAAGCCAGTTTTGTCGCAAAATTACATATACGAATGAAGAATTTACTACGGGTCGAATTTTAGAATGGTTTCTTTGTTTGGAAGTCATTTTGCCAGCTTTGAGGCAAAAAAATTTTTTTAAATTTTGATGCAAAAGAAATTCTGGTTTTTGCTATTTGCACTGAGAAATTTTGTGTCATATAACATTACTTTTGTCCCTATCGTCTCCTGAAGATAAATCCACTTTGTAACCTTTGTATTCTGACTTATTAGCTAGGATGAATTTCGGGGTGACTTTGATAGGTAGGTGGCACACATTCCCACAGGGGGTGAGGGGGTATTACTCCCACCTCAGGGTACGAGACGTGAATCACTGTCGGACGATTTTGAGCAGTCAAACATTTCCTGCATGATTTTTGGGTACAAACGCAGCGAAGATATTGAAATTTTCCCGGCGCTTCGCGCCGATTAATACATTTCTGTTTTGTTTACCCATAAATATCTAGAGTGAACTTAAAATGATCTATAAAGTCAAGATTTTCGATGAATTCTTATATTTTTTACTATTAAGAGTGACGAAACGAGTCAGAATGGGACAAAAATATTAAAAATGTATTTTTTCACATTAAAACATACTTAATCAAACGTTTTAGCCATATTTCATATTTGACCTGCAAAAAAAGGCTAGACTCTAAATTTAGTGGTCCTAAATCATGAGATTTTACCCCCCCCTGAACTTTCGACCTTGGGAAACAATGGTAGGTGGGTGACTTTAATAGATGTGGGGGACATTGATAGGAAAGCTATATTTAACCTGCTTGGCTATCAAAAGCCGGCTAGAAGTTATTTTTTCTCAACTATGCATGGTTCGGTGCTTCTTGGCGTTTTAGATTTGGTATTGAGCATTCTATGTGTCCTAGATCCTAAGCGGGAGTGATACGGACCTAAGAGGGGGCGATATGGACCCAAGCGGGAGTGCTACCACCCACATAAATCTAAGCCTAAGCTTAGGAAAAATCAAGAAGTTTGATTGAAAAAATCAATAACTGTGCGACTATACTTTGCACAGTAGCACTTACTATTCTGTATAAATGCCAACTTAATTAGCTGTAGTCTATTTCCTCCATGTTTTTTTAAAGTACTGATGCTTGCATACTTCGAATTAATATTTAGTTTTAAGCAACCAAGATCTTGGGGTTTAGAGGACTTCCCCCAAATCAATAACATTTTAAGCCAGTAATTTTTCATCCCATAGAATTGTTGATTACTCATTCAAATAGTCATAGTTTAGGCGTTTTTAGCCGTCTTTTTATTCAAAAGCGTCCATTACTTAGACACATTTTCTACTCTTATATTTTGTTTAATTTTTCATGAAATTTTAATATTTTTACCACATGTAGAATTTTTCAAAAATTGAGTGATCTATCAAAGTCACCGAGCCTAGATTGGTGACTCCGATAGTCTCGAAGATTTTTAGAAAATACCCATTGTAGAGCTTGAAAAAGAAAACCGTCATCCTCCTCTCAATTTATGTAACTCTAGTTATCATTTTTATTGTCGCCTGTTTCATCTGCTGCTCATCCTACTTATAAACCATGGACGTTATCAATGTCACCCACCTTCACATCGTTGATTTCGCGCTTCAGCAAAAATTATCCTATGCACGACCATTTCGCGGTTCAACATTGACGATTTCAGGAAATAGGGAGGAATGGATGTTGCATCTCAAGCTCCAGTATACTTAATCTAATCAAACATTAGGAAATTTACATTTTAACAGTCTTCCAAAAAATAAATGATAGTGCAATTTGCATTTTTATCAAAGTTAGCCACGCGATGGGTGACTTTGATAGTGAAAATGGGTTTTTAACGGTTGTAGCTGCTTAAATATTCGATTTCAGAGGGTGCCTTAGTAATGAATACATATTGGAAAATGGAAAGGTCTACTTCCATATAACACATTTCAGGAAGTGTGCTTATAAACGAGCTTCGCAATACTATTGATCAGAGTCGAATTATATTATTTTGTTGTAAAAATGAAATTAATGACAGTCTGTTTTACATAACTTCGTTCACCAATTCTGAGAATTAAAAACTGTACGAATTTTAGATTTTGAGGTAGATTCACAGTTCTTACGATACCGATCAGCTTCGAATAAACGAAAATTTCATCTGAAATTCTCGTTTCTGTTCCATCGATTTTTCCCAGCGATTTGGTTGAGTTTATACATCAGATTTAAAAAGTTTTCTACATTTTCACTTTTTTCCATATGTTTTGGGAGGTAGAGCTACCGTTTCGAAAAATCAGTGTTTTAAAATAGAAAGTCCTATGTGTGCACATGTAAAGGCGGACGGCGGTAGTTGGTAAACTTATGTTTATGAAAATTTTGCGCCCTACTAACAATATCACGATTGGTAATACGTTATTCCTATAAGTTAATTTTCCTACCTTCAGGCAATTTAGCCAATTACTGACTGAAGTCGCTCTCTTGATTGACAATAAAATCTCAATTATTTATCAATATGGCGCGAAGCGTCAGAAAATTTTGAAATTTTATCTCTCCAAAACGCATTTTTGCATCACAAAAAATTTTCCACAAATGCCAACCAAGCCCAAAATTTTTTTCCATCTTCCTTAATTTTGGTTGCAGTGTTGCCAACCTCTGGCTCTGAAAAAATCTCAAAAAAAAATCAAAACTTGCAGAAAATCTCAAAAACGCCAGTCAAAATTTTAAATATTCAGACAAAAATTTTTTTTGGAAAAATCAATTTTTTCAAACACCGAACAAGACTTTTCGCTTACATCAGACATTTAGCAACTATCTCGATTTAGGTAGGCAAGTAGTGATCGACCGAGGCGACTTTTTTGGACGGGGCCAGGGCGGTACCGGGCTGAAAAAATCCCCGGCCCGGACCGGGGGCCGGAGTCAGACAAGGAAAATATTACTGCATGACACTTACATGGGGTGGGCATAGGAATTGAAATAATGAGCGACTGCTCCATTCAGTGGTAAATGGCAAGCGCAAAGTTAGGTAAGCCTCTTCAAATCAAGTTTTATTACTATTTATGTCACAAGGAACAAATTTATTCCAGTGTTTCATTGTCTGAATCATCAATAAATTCTATGTCGCTGCTATTAGCACACTCATTATCATTTGAATCTTCACTACTGCTACTGCAGCTGCTTGCACCGCATTCTACATGTTCATCAGCCAAAGTGCTTGGGAGCTTCCACGTATTGAATCCAATTGCTCGCAAATTATGCTTTGAAAATAAGAGCTAAGCTTTCACCCCCCGCAAAAAAATTTTTCACCCCTCCCCAAGAATTCACACTTTTTTAGAAAAATCATAGGAAATGTCTAGATTTAAGCGTTTTTGGCATTCAAATGGCTCAAAATTGTCAAATTTTTGGCGCTTCGCGCCGAATTGGCATTAAATAGTCACTTCCTGACTATATTGTGGTCAATTTAATGCAATTTTCAAAATTTTTTCGTGTTTTTATGTTATAGAAACACGAAAAAATAAAGATTGTGTGCAAAACCGCATATCAAGCGTTTTTTGCGGTAAAAAAGGCACTTTTAAATTTTTTTTTGATTTCACCCCAAGAAATTTTTCACTCTGCATGTCTGAAAGCGAGTAGAAATGATGGCATACGGTCAATGCCCTAACAGAGCATAAATTTTCCAAGCAAGTTAAAATAAGAAAGAAAGACTTTGAATATATGTGAACCAGCAAAGAAAAATGCTCCAATGGAACAAAAAAGATGAATATACTTGGACTTGTGGATTGTTAAGGATGTAAAAGGAGGGGACTAGGAAAAAGCTACCTAAAGTCGCAAAATCTGATAAAAATCACACTTTCTCTAAGCAATGCAAAAAATCGAAGTATATTCTGCAGCCAACACATTAAAATAAATATTTAACCATAAAAATGATTGAAAAAGCAGCACGTTAGCTATGCAGTAGCTATGATATTGAGTAACAGTCTTTCTAAGCCAATTGAATGAAATAGCAAACATCGATGCATCCAAAACAATTGAAGAAATTGTTAATTTAAAACAAGAGGAAACGCATGTAAGTTGACTTGAAACAGACTAAATGTAGGTACACTAAGCATGCCCGTAACGATTGTGTGCACTAATCAATCGGCCCCTCCCCTGCTTTGCTTGCTATAATGCTCTTAACAAAATAAAACAACTTTAAATACAATACCACTTAGTTTTCTATCAATCAGGATACGAAGCTAGTCAGCGTTGCTACTTGCCAGCAATTTAAAAAAAGTAAACACTATAGATTTCGCTTATACGTTCCTATCTGAAATGCGAAAATGTGTATGTTTAAAAATATATTTATATAATATAGTTACAAAAATTTGTTAGCTCATACAAAGACCTTTTCGGAGATCTTTGGACAAGCACGAGAAGCTCGTACAGCAAAATAGAGTTGGCTAATAATAATCCACCACTTAATTTTCTGGTCCTCCAATTTGGGATTTCACCCCTCCCTCAACTCTGGACCTTAGGAAACTATTTGAGACATACAATTTATTTTATCGGTTCGGACGCAATTCTGCAGCGTAGTTTACATTCGCCTATAATTAACCTCCGTCCTAATAACTATTACACAAGAAACGCGTTTCAAAGCACGCGCTTCCCATTCAATTAAATGTAAAAGTGTTTTTTGTAAAAATAGTCTCGTTGAAAACGTACCATTTCCAACTAGAAATAGGACGTATTTGTCAACTCTAATCTAAATCTTTTAGCCACTAGCTACGAATAAATGAGATAAAAGTAGCATTTAATTTAATGAGTTAAGTGAAGGAATCGAAAACATGCAGATTGTCCTGAACATTTATTCAGTAAAAGCTGACTTATAAACAATAGCAAAGATATAACAAGGACTAAGTATACATATGGTCGAATCAGTACAGTTCTTTAAATTAAAACTTGTCCATTGATAAGTAACTGACAGTATCACATCCTGTGCAAAATACGAATTACACTAAATTTTTCTTCGGCCTCGGCAATTTTTTGACCTTGCCCTGGCCGGGACCGGGGATGCTGAAATATGGCCGGGGCCGGGGTCGGGGCCCCGGTCGATCACTAAAGGCTAGCAATGCAAATAAATGGGCACTTATGCAGTTCGGGACGAAAATTTTGAAAATTTTTTTCTTCCAAAATTACCATTTTCTGGGGGTAATTTTGTATCCTAGTATAGAATCCAGCATTCACTTTTGATTTCCATCAAAATTTGGGTATTTAAAAAAAATAATTTATTCTTCGTATTTTTTGCACATTCTAGGGTAGTTTTGCATGCTGTCGACGAATTTAGCATTCTTTTTTATTTTCAACAGAATTCGGATTAAAAATCACGCTTTTGAAATTTTTTCAATAATTTACAAATTTTTTTAAAAATTTTTTTTGTTCAAAATTCCGGGATAATTTTGCATGCCAGTAAAGAATTCCATTCAATTTACTCCGAAGCGTCGGGGGACTGTGACTGAGCGGGGTTGCCAATGTCTCAGGCTTAGGCTTAGTTGGCGCCAAAATTGCCGAGCAACTTTCGCTCCAATTATGCCTTAGGCTTAGCCCATGTCTGGCACCAATCTGAATCCGCAAGCAATTGCTGTCACCACAAATTGAAAACTGAAAAATACCCCAAATTTTTTTTGAAATTATTCACAAAAATGACAAAAATCTCAATTTCACCGAAATTTTGTCTGAAATAAAAAATTGATGCTGGATTCGTTATCAGCGTGCAAAATTACCCCAGAAAATGGTAATTTTGGAGAAAAAAATTTTCAAAATTTTTGTCAAATTGCATAAGTGCCAATAAATGTTTGTTACCTAACTCGGCACTTAGGTCGAGCTATCGAGTCCTTCATTTTTAGAAAAAACAGGCGTTTTTTGGCCGTTTATGTTTTTTGCCCTTTTCTTGTCAAAAACATCTAAAATTGCATTAGGTAAACAAAAACTCATTTTCAATGAAAAATCTTAAAATCAAAAAAAATCACAGAAAAACTCATGAAAAAACGCAAATCAAAAAAAATTCTCAAAACTTAAATAAAAACTCACGTTTAGAGATAAAAATTAACGGTTGGCAAAACTGTTTGGTTGACAAACCTACACCACAAAGTGGAAAAAAACGGTGCTCAGTTCGTAAAGTCTCTGATTATACAGTTTAATAATAACTCTGGCTTACTAGCTGCCAATCATAACTTGCGTTTCACAAAATTAATTTTTTCTAGAGAATGTCAACCTTAAAATTTAAAATTCTCAAATTCCGCAAAATCAAATGACTTACTCTATTTGTCAAATAATTCTACAACCAGCATACAGATTTTTTATCAATGTTTTATTATTTAGTAGAGCGACTCGTAAGCTACAAGCACGTACGTTAATCTATAGTCTGTTTAATTTAACTTTGCGGATTTCTTTTAAATTTTTCCGCAAGAATCAGGCTACAAAAGTGGTTTAAAATGTTGATGCAGTAACGCTGATAAACAATGACATACGTCTCCATGTGACTCGATATACTGTAGAATATCATATTTACTGCAATAGTTTAAAACACTTTTGTAGTCACTTCAAATTTTTACAAAACCTCAAAGCTAAATGAAACAGACTATAATTCATCAGTTTATTATTTTTGCTTGAGCTGCACCAATAATGTGTAATTTTTAAAGTTTCACTTTTAAAATATATCACTTTTTAGAGTGCTGCTGGCAAAATGTTGTTGGGTCAAACTCCAAATTCTACAGTCTGTTTCATTTAACTTTACGGTTTTCTTTTAAATTTTTCCGCAAGAATCAGGGTACAAAAGTGATTTAAAATGTTGATGCAGTAATGCGGCTTAGCTATTGCATATGTCTCCATATGACAAATTATACTGTAGAATATAATATTTACCGTATTAGTTTAAAACAATTTTGTAATCACTTTAAATTTTTTCAAAAACCTCAAAGCTCAATGAAACAGACTATAGTAAATTGTGCAACACTCATACAAAGATGATGGTCGGAAAATAAAAAAATTAAAGCACCTTCAGACTTCTGCTTGCAGGGTATAATGCTTGATCCGGATGCGTTTATACCTGTTTCACACAACTTCGGTCATAAATTTCAAAACTATCTCCGACCCGACAATAAGCTGACAGATTGCGATTATCGCATTGATCTGATATATAATTATCGTAACCCTCGGCCTATGTACTGTCGATGAAAATTCTTAGGATTTATGCACGAGGTTATGTGAAAAATACTATAGAGTGACATAACTGTAACGGGGGCGCTGCCTCCCACCGTTACGTGAGCAAAATTTTACCCGCACCGGTTTCCCGGATCTTCCGCTCTGATTCGCGTGTGTAGTACTAATCGACTACCATGGACGTAACCAGAGGGGGTCAGTGGGGTCTTTTGACCCCCAAAATAGAATCGTCACAAAAAAATTCAAAGGGGGGAGTAAAGGAAAATAAGCCATCTTCAAGTTGAACGTCGTTTTTTTACCATTTGAGACCCCCAAAACTGTTCAGACACCCCCAAAATAACATCTTGGTTACGTCCCTGGACTACTCAGGCTCTTGCTCACAACTGCGCAAAGTATTTGATAATATTGAGAAAGAATGAAACATCAACGTCACGGATTAAACTTCAAAGTAGGCATTTCAAGCCGTGTAGTAGCACTCCTGCTACACTCCTCCCCCTCTAGGAGAAAGCGTAAGCGCAGACAACTCCAGAGAACGAACTCTGGGACCTCCAATATGTAACGGGGGCGCCGCCTCCCACCGTTACGTGAGCAAAACTTTACCCGCATCTTCCGCTCTGATTCGCGTGTGTAGCACTAATCGACTACTCGGGCTCTTGCTCACAACTGCGCAAAGTATTGAATAATATTGAGAAAGAATGAAACATCAACGTCACGGATTAAACTTCAAAGTAGGCATTTTAAGCCGTGTAGTAGCACTCCTGCTACATAACTCAGCCTCTAGGACTTACTATGAAGTTAGAATTAGAAAAATAAAAATCATTTTGGATGTAAAGCCATTTTGCGATATTTTAAAAAAATTATTAAAATAATATCTATTCCATGCGTAGGTAAGTAAAAGAAATAAATTTTTTTATTTTTTGCAGTGGTGCTCTCACGCTAAATGACAGGCTGAAGCTAGTACACTGAAAAATTATTTAGGATTTACTTGAGGTCTGAATCCTGAAGGACGCAAAAATAATGGATTTTTATTAAAAACTGTCGATGCAATTTATTCTCAGAACATTTTTGCTAATGTGCTGGATGGCTAAGCTACTGATACCACACCTGGGCACCATGATCGGGCAGATTTGAAGGAGGGGAGGGGGCTAAGGCCTTTTCGAGAATTAGGCAGACCCTCAGATCACGGTAGTGCCCGAATTAAATTTTTGCACCTTTTTGGTTGATTTCGTCTTGTCACACACCAAAATTTTCTTGCTGCCTATATATAATTGATACACAATACAATTACGCAGAACTCACTGTGACTTATGACTCAAAAGAAATCTTTTTCTGATTAAAATTTCGAGAAAACGTGAAGGTGAATAACGATACAGCTAAACTCGGCAAACCTCAAAACCACGTGCTTCGTAATTTTTATGCTTGTAAATATTTATGTAACAACTTGATTTTGGATATAAATAAATATGTACCTACTCGTTTATCAAGAGGTTGATACAGATGTAGAATAAAAGCTACTGTGAAGTAAAACTTCCATGAAAGCTTAGTTCTCAAAATACAAAAAGGAATGTCTATGTCTGCAACCTACCGCATTTCTCATTTTTTTGAAGGGGAAGTGCGTTAATTTATGTGCGATGACAAGGCAGAAACTAAAATAAGGAGAATGTCATTTATGTTTTTTTTCCAAGAAGAATTCTGATTTTCCTAGATCTAATTTTTGCTAGTATGGGTTGTATCACGATTTTCGCTTCACTTTAAATTGCTTTTGTAATCGATTAACTTTGACTTGAAAATCGTGATCCGTGCACAAGCTTTCGTGTATTAGACTATAGATACCACACCTGGGCATGGGTGTTTAAAGGGCTATGCACCCCCTCCCCACCACAAAAACCAAAATACAGAATTCAATTTTTGAAATTTTTTTATTTTTCCGCAATTTGTTGATGCCAATGGATAGTGCTCGATGAGAAACGTTGAAAAATGGTTTTTTCCGCCATACCACCATTTTTAGGGCCATTTTTTACATTTGAAAAAATCATGCACCCCCAGAACTTTGGTGCCGCCCACCTATGATAGGTACTACATAGGATTGTAAATACGTTAGCCACTAATGCACATCATACCTAATGAAAAGTGAATATGGCAAAAACGAATTTTTTTACTCGGGCAATACCGCACACCAAAAATATGCAAAAAAGCGTGATGCTACATATAAAGACAGAATATAGTGAGAAGCGCGTCATGAAAAATTGTAAGACGAATAAACAGATCAGAGGCGGTCACGTCGAGAAAACTACAGAAAACAACTAAAAGACCCGAGAAATACATGTCGGCCACATTAATCTGCTCGTAAATTATTTTGCAAGGCAAAAGCCACATAATTGTGATCTCGGTACCGCATTTTATCCAGCATAAATAAAATACACATAGCAAAACAGAGTTAAATGGTTAAATAAAATGGGGAACAAAAAATCGATTATAATCGATACAGTAAAACGGCAATGTAAAATGCACAACAAATGCGCTCATCAACTATATATGTACTACAACTATACGTGCAACAAAAAAGCGCCCACACCATCTTATACAATACAATAAAGTCCATAATATCATCGAGTTAAAGTAGAAGTATCAATACATTAAGGCCCAAGGTATGCATAACTGTACTAAATCATACATGCGTACATGTAACAGGGGAAATGGGGGTATCCCCCCACCCAAAGTCGGCCCTCCCCCCCGAATTTCCGGGAAAAAAATCAAATTTTTTGACCGTTTTTACGTGTTTTTGCAAGTTGTTGGCCGAAAATTGGAGGTCAGTTACCCCCCCCCTAAAAATGGCCAGGACCACCCCCCATTTTGACCGTTAGACGTATGCACATAAATACCTATGTACATATATAATACATCGATAAAAAACACTATGCATTAAGCAGACTATGCTCAACGAAGTGAGCGATATCTTTCAAAGCCTTTTGAGCCAGATCAATATTCGCAAAAAAATAAATCATGCCGTGAAACCCTCGTTCGTAATGAATCCACTTTGCCTTGACACCTTCGTCTTGCAACCTCCGGAAGTAGCTAGCAATGATACAGTTGTGCTCAAATGCAAGATTTATCGAAATGATTTACCTAACTAAATTATTATATTATTTATTGAATTATTTTTACATTAAATTACTATTTGAATTTGAATTTTATTTAACAGAGTGGTTCACTTAAGGATCCTTCCATGCGTCAACTTTATTATAACTCGGTCTATCATTGACATGACACTTTGTTATATTGAATATTTTTAATGTGAATATGTGGCGCATTAAGGCGTATTTTACGTACATTTAAGCACACTGCATAAAATATTTTCATTAAAACAGTATATAACTGTTTTAAAATTTTGGTACTTTTATTCAATTCCCGCTATTTCTGTTATTGAGAATTGAATTTTTCAAAGGCTTTTTAAAGACGTTTCACTTTATCACTACCACCATACGTGGGTAGCAAGAAAATTCTGAGGGGGGGTCGGGTTGGATAAAATTGCCAAAAATGTTACTAAAAATAGAATTCTGGGGTCTACAGTAATCTGGGGGTTTCAACTTCTGGGGGAGGGTACAAACCACCCTCTACGATTTTATTGTTTTAGATTGAACCTTAATTTAAATTACAAAAATATTTACTTTTATTCGATTTGTTCCCGTTTTTGTTTTATTTTTGGAGTCTTATGGAATAAGAGTCTAAACGACATGCCCTGTTAGTATTAAAATGTAAATTATCGTTTGCATTTCGTTTTTAACGAATTTAGTGTCAAAAATTTTAATGAATACTACGTCAATATTGTTAACGTTTTCACAAAATAATAAAAATGAAAGATGAGAAAAAATTATTATCAAAATTTAAACAGAAAAAGAACGCCACCGCAGGGGCTCGAACCCTGAACATTCAGGTTAAAAGTCTGACGCTCTACCGAAAGTAATAAAATAACCAAATCAAAAAATATATAATAACTAAATGGCAAACTTTTAATTAATTTCGTCTAAAATGGAAAAAAAAACTATTATAAAAATTAGATAAGGATGCTAAGTGGACCACCAAGCATTCTATTCGAATCCAATTTCGATGTCAACACGAATTTGAGTTTTATTTTTGAGAAATCTTTTAAAAAATTTGTTACTTATTTAAATCCTTCAATTTTGTCATATATCCCCTTCTTTTTTGAATTCTATTCGATGAAAAACTAGTTGAACTTTATTTTAAATTTAATAATTTTATCAAATTTTATAAAAAAATTCATTAAATTTATAAATTTTGGCCGGAAACAAAAAAATCGGACTTAATATTTAGATATAATTATACACAGTAATTTATAATAAACATAATCTACATATATACATAAGTGTTCATAAGACAGTTTTGACGAACAAAATATTCTAGATTCTGATAGGTCATCGATTTTGAGAGGAAAATTCCTACAACAGACTACAGTAAGAAGCTAGGTAAGAAAAATGGATTTGCTAGCTAAACAGCAAATTCGAACAATAGATTAAAATCAGTAAAAAAAACATTAAGGAAAAAATTAAAATTAAATTAAAATATTAAATTAAAATTAGTAAAAAAAAACATTTAAAAAAAGAGAAAAAAAACACCTTCCCAAATTCAAATCTGACGATTATTAAAATACCACGCTTATCTTAAATACGAAGATTCACACGTGGGCGTAGGGGAGGGCAGGTTTGGGGGTATGCAACCCCCAGAAGGCCGAATACCCCCAGAAACCGAAATCCCACAAGAATTCAATTTTTGAATTTTTGTTTTTTCGCAATTTTTGATGCCAATGGATAGTGCTCGATGAGAAACGTTGAAAATGGTGCTTTCTTGCCATACCACCATTTTTAAGACGATGAGTTTACCTTCGAAAAACACCCACTCAGAATTTCGGTGCTGCCCACCTATAATTCGATTCATACATGTAACGGGGGATGGAGGATTCTTCAAATCCAAAGTTGGTTGTCGCCTCATACCCAAAAAGCGAGAAAAATTTTGACCCCCTCCCCTTGATTTTTGGAAGAAAAACTGAATTTTTTGACCGCTTCTAGGTGTTTTTCCGGCGATTTCCGGCTAAAACTGGGAGGTCATTTACCCCCCCCCGTCTCCTAGAAATGGCCGGGCTGGACTTGGATAGAAAACAAAACAGCAAAAAAGTCGTCTTAAACAGTCTTAGTGAAAACGCAATTGTACGAATAAACCAGCTCCCTATTTATCGCGTGTCTTAGTTTAAAAACTTCACTTCAACTAGAGTAGTGACAAATTAAAGGCAGCTGATTTAACACTATTTCGGCTTCAAATTTTCTATTATTTTCGTGACGTTTCGATGTTTTATTGTTTACTATTTTGTAATTAATTTATTTTAATTCAATTACGAAAAATATTTAAAACTACTTTAAATCAAAAAATTTTTAATTCGATTCATACGATAAGAGGAACTCAAATGAAGCTAATCTTGCAAAAAATCGTAAGTCTACAAATCGATAATCGATTCTTGCACTGACTTGGTGTAAAGTGAATACATTTTAAACTAAATTGATAGTCCAGCGTAAGGATTAGGATTACTTAGAACATCCGGATGACTTATGTGCAGATTTTAATTAAAATAAAATGTTTAAGGGAAGATGAGACAAAATGCTGTTCTGAGCGTTTTTGGCGATTTTTGTTCATGTTCACGAAATTTTCCCATAATAATTTGTTGGTTTGTTTCGTAGGAAGAGGAATCATCGTCAGAAACATCAAAAAATGGCGTTTTGACGCAGTGGCGGATCTAGGATTTTCCTAAGGGGAGGGCGGTACCCCTAACGGGGGGGGGGGCGGTACCCCTAAGGGGTGGGGGCGTACCCCTGACTTTGGCGGAAAAATTAGCCGTTTTAACCCCAAAATCGCTAAAAATCGCTCAAAAATGCTTAATTTTGCGCACTATTTTGGGCCGATGGGGGGGGGCGGCCGCCTCCCCTGAATTCGCCCCTGTTTTGACGTGTTTTTATCGTTTTCGAGGCCGAAAACTGCGCAGCAGGAAAAATTCTTAGGCTGCCTCCATATGTACATAAAACAGCTCAAAATTTTGGTGCATAGTCCCCGGCATACGGCATACATGGGCAGCAGCAAATTTCTAGGGAGGGGTGCAAGATATTTCAAAGGTCAAAGAATAGCCTTAAAAATGATGGTATGGCGAAAAATTATTTTTCAACGTTTCTCATCGAGCACTATCCAATGGCATCAAAAATTGCGAAAAAAAACAACAAAAAATTGAATTCTGGGGAGTATTTTGGTTTTTTCGGGGGAAGGTGATCATTTTAAGAGGAGGATGGATGAACTTCTATTTTTGGCCAAAAAAAGGCCAAAAAACACCAAAAATGGCCAAAAAACGCAAGTTTTATCCTGAAAATGGGAGGGTTTTCAGAAACTTTAAGTGGGAATCCCCACCCCCTGTTACATGTATCGCTGCCCCTCTCTCGAAATTCTTCAGCTAAAAATGAAGGATACATAAGTGACAACCATACATATCTAGGACTTTTCACGCCCCATAAGTTTTTCACCCCCTCCCCCGAATTTTAGATTTTTGAAAAAATCGAAGAAAAGGTACTGTTTTAAGCGTTTTTAGCAACCTTTTTGGCTCCAAAGTGTATTGTCGAATTTTCATATTCCCTTTTTGGAAATATTTAGTTCAATTTACTTATTTTTCGATTTGCTTTACGATTTTTCGAATTTATTCAAATTTTTAAACATCGTCAGAAAAGCAAAAAAAAGTGTTTTGAAGCATACCCGTTGTTTTTGAGCCCAAAAAAGCATTGAAAAAATTTTGATTCCAACCCCCCCAGAATTTGCACGCCGCGCATGCCTCATGACGACAACCCTTATTGCTACGGCTGCGCTTACAAATATCCGTCATCCCTCAATACGTCGAATTCGCAAGTTAAAATAAGAGTTTCGGGCGATCCCGCTAAGCTACCCGGATCGGATAATAGGGGCGAAAAATCCGGATCGAAAAAAACGTTTTCGGCGGCTTTGATGACGTCATCGGGCAAAGTTGGCGGATTAGCGTTGCCAAAAAAATTTTTCTGGTAAAAAGACGAACTTTTGTCGAAAGGTAATTTATTGTGGTCCAAATAAGGCAAATAGTCCGTAACGCGCTCGCGAAAATTGGCCAATTGCCAATGACTGTTGTTTACAACATACGGAGCGTGCGCCGGATCGACTCCGATGTACGACAGTAGCCACCTACGAAATATTTCAGCAATCCAATCCAGGCACGTAGCTAGTCGTCCTATTTTGGGGGACCGACACCAATTTTTTTGGGGGACTAAGCCCAAAAAAGAAAAAAATAGCACAAAATAACGTTTAAAAAGTCATATTTTTCCGATTTTTCTGAATTTCGGGGGGTCCGAACCATACATGATCTTGGGGGTATGGGGTTTCACCCCCGCAGAATCATTCCCCCCCCGCAAAAAATTTTCACCCCCCAGAATTGGCGATTTTTCAAAAGTTTCCTAAACTTACCTGAAAATTGGTAGAAAAAGTGTCTTTTTAAGGGTTTTTGGCTATCTATTTGCTCAAAATCACCAGATTTTTGGCGCTTCGCGCCATATATTCATGTTTTAAGCGATATATTAGTCAATTTATTCGACTTTTTTCGAAATTTTTTCATGATTTCATGCTCTAGAAGGATTGAGTATCGTCAGAAACGCCAAAAAACGATGTTTTTTAACGCGTACCGGCCATTTTTGGGCCCAAAAAAGGCACTATAGGTTTTCACCCCCCCAGAATTCCCATACTGTGCATGTATGGTCCGAACCCCCATCCCCCAGAGATACGCGCCTGATCTAATCAAATCAAATCAAATCAAGACAATTTATTGCTGGAAAATTACAAAACAATTACAATACCGATATATGATGAGTAAAAAACGCAATAGGTTTACCATAAAGCTGATAAATATCGGCAAAGGGATATGCGAGCTGAACAAATGACGATTAATGCTTAATAAATTAATTTAAATGTAAAATGTAAAATGTAGATATAAATAAATGTAGGATATAAAACGTAAAACTAAAAAAATGTAAAATAAAAAATTTAAAAATCCTAAATGAGTGTAAAAAATGTAAAATGTAAATGTGAAAGAGTAATTAAGTAATTGATATAAAATAACGTACATGGAACACAATTAATCAATCGATTAACTGATAGTTAATGCCATTCAATCGTAGCGATATTATCACAGATCCGAATTCTGATCTCGCAAAGGTGTTTGTATATTTTGCACATGCAAATTTTAGGTGCACATGCAAATTTTAGGATAGTAAAATGTGATACAGTAATACCTTCCGTGTGACAGTACCGAATTTTTCGACCTCTGATAGAGTATTTTTGCCAATTCACGTTTTTCTGATAATAAAAAAGCTACAAATTGTTTTTTATTCAAAAATTAGTAATTTGTCTAGAATTTTAAAATTTTCGAAAAAAATACGAAAAAAGTGACCCATTTAAACAATATCTTGTACAAATTTGACGATTTTGCAGTTTAAACGCAAGTTTTACAAATACAAAGGCAAACAGCCGACAATAATTCATTCCAGCGCGAATTTTCGGGAATTTTAAATCTTTTTACAATTTTTATTTTCCCAAAATTAATTAACAATTTTATA
This sequence comes from Mermis nigrescens, assembly GCA_036768485.1. Lineage (NCBI taxonomy): Eukaryota > Metazoa > Nematoda > Enoplea > Mermithida > Mermithidae > Mermis > Mermis nigrescens. The sequence continues at coordinate 18,186 of JAVLUZ010000377.1, read as the reverse complement.
TGCAAAATCCTCATGTCAAGCTTAACATATTTATAAAAGCAACTATTTCGGCACACTTCTCCATCATACTTACGTAATCACATTTTAAACAAATTAACGCAAAGCATGTTAATCATTATTGTGCTAATGGCAAACCTGGGCAATTAGCAGACATGTATGAATTAGCTCGAAATTTCGGAGGGAGGGCAAGTCAATTAATTTTAGGGGGAAGGGACCTTCAACTTTCGGTCAAAAACTGCAAAAAAAGCACCTCAAAATGATCAAAAAACGTAAGTTTTTGGCAAAAATCGGAATGGGCATTAAAATTTCAGAATTTAGGAGGATGAGAAGAGACCGACCCTAAATGAGGATCATACATGTACAGCATGGGAATTCTGAGGAGGGGGGGTGAAATTATAAAGTGCCATTGTTTTGGTCCAAAAATGGTATGTACGCGACAAAACATCGTTTCTCAGCGTTTCTGACGGTGTTCTAGCTTTATAAAGCATACAATCGTAAAAAATTTCAGAGAAACAAAATTAAAAAGTCAGAACAAATCGAACAAAATGTAGTCAAAACATGAGTATAATGGCGCGAAGCGCCGAAAATAGGGCACTTTTGAGCATTTTAGAAATTTTTTGGGAACTTTCAAAAAATCGCCAATTCTGGGGAGGGCGAATTGAAAAAATTTTTGCGAAAATTTTTCCAGGAGGTGAAAAGCCCCTAACCCCCAGATCATGTATGACGAGGATCCCCTTCCCCTGTTGCATGTATGGCAACAACCCGTTCCGGCCCGCCTATTTTTTTGATCAGGAAACCCCATTTTCAGACCTACGCATCAAATCCTCAGCCAGGAATGACAATCTTTTTTGGGCTCGGAAGACCACTTTTCGAAGTTCGACAACTAGCTTTTAGACTTGGACAATCAGTTTAAGACTGGACACTATAGGTGGGTAACACCAAAATTCTAGGGGAGTGCAAGATTTTCAAAGGTCAAAAAATGGTCTTAAAAATGGTGGTACGAGGAAAAACACCATTTTTCAACGTCTCTCATCGAGCACTATCCATTGGCATCAAAAAATTGCGGAAAAAACAAAAAAAATTTCAAAAATTGAGTTCTGTGGGTATTTTAATTTCTGGGGGGTTATTATTGGTTTCTCGGGGGATGCATACCCTCAAACTCCCACGCCCAGGAGTGCTGGACACTGAACAATCGCTTTTTGAAACAGAAGGTTGAACGTGGCGTACCACTGAATATTGCCCAGCATATACGTAGCAGAGGGGATGGTGAATCCCCTATCTAAAGTTGGCTGATCCCCATCCCCCTCCAAAGTCATAAAGTTATTGTAATCCCCAGGTTTTTGGCGGAAACGAGCACTTTTGGCCATTTTTAGATGTTTTTTTGTTGTTATTTTTAGTCAAAAATCGTGCTTCGTTCCCCTAACCGTACAAATGGGCGGGCGGGCATCACAATGGGCGTGGATGGTTTGTACCCCCAAACGTTGAAACCCCTAGATTAATGTAGACTCCATAATTATACTTTTAGTAACATTTTTGACAATTTTACCTATCCTGACTCCCCCAGAATTTTCTTGCTGCCCACGAATGCCCCTCTCTAAATTTCGAGCCGTTAAATGTAACTTTCCCAGGTATGACTAACGGTACGGTTTTTTTCTCTTCGATAACCTGTGCACAATGCAAAGTTATTCAAAAAAAACAACAACGATTAATCCATTTTCAAAATTTTTATTTACAACAGCGCAAAAGGCTTGGTAAGTTTGTTTGCCTTAATGATTCGTTTGTTTACATGTGCAGAATAAAAAAAAATTGGGAGTGATTTGTTTTTTCAACGTTCGAATATATATTTATTTATTGATTCATTCATTTAATTTCCTCTTTATCTATAACCTATTAATTAAATTTTTATTAACATAGTCATGCATTTGTACTCCCAATTTGTTTTTCATTGGATAACTTCGAAGTGATATTATTGATCTAGAATCTTAACGTTAACATAAGCCATTTCACCTACGCATTGTTCGCAGGTTTCACTTGGCAACTGAAAGAAAATACTGCATGTACATACTCGTATGTAAATATATATTCTCATTTTGATAAACTAATAAAAAATAATTTAAAAAATGATAATAAAAAATAAATAAATAATAATAATACCAATGAAAATAAATAACAAAAAAAAACAAATAATTAATCAATGCAATGTACGAGTTGAGAATTAATTTACATTATATGATATTAATAAGTTAATTTTCATCATTTAATTAATTAGCTTTTTATTAACCGATTAGCGATTAAAATCGTTTGAAAAGAAAAATAAATTTAGCGGAGATATGTACGTGATAAATACAAATTAAATTTTTATGTGATAAAAATGCGGTAGATCCTGCATTTTACCCCACTCCTAAGGAAGATTCCCAATTCCTAAGCGGCCATGATATATATTAGGGCGTGGGATTCGAATCACTGAATCCCATTTTTTACAAGAAAAATTGCATCTTTTCGCATTTTTTTGATGTCAGTAAAACGGAGCTGGAAAACTCTGAAAATAATTTTTTCCACGTCGTCATTTTTGATTTTTTCTGGCGTTTTAAGATTTTTTTAGACCCGAAAAATCCACCGTTGCCTGCGTATTCATACGAAAGTATGGCACATCATGCGAAAATAAAGATAAATTTCCGAATAATTTTGACGTAAAAACTTCATTATCTTCTAGAGAGGAAAGCGAAAAACGCTTGCTTTTTTAAATCGTATTTGTCATATATAAATACCTGTATTTTTTCTTTTTTAAATCTCTATTTTTGAATATAAAACTTACAGTGTAATAGAATCGGCGTCTAATAGAGAAGTTCCTTCCGTGTACGCTTTAGCGTACTGGTAACTAGGAGTCTGTAGATCGACGAATTGGGTTAAAGGATAAATTAGCACTTGCGCCTAATAAAATTGAGTAGATATTGATAGACTAGATTTGAGAATAAGTCATCGTCTTATAGGCAGTAACTGTGCCAGCGTACATGGGCACCATACCTGGGTGTGGGAGGAGGGGGTTTGAGGGATATGCACCCCCCAGAATTGAATTTTTGAAATTTTTTTGTTTTTTTTGCAACGTTTTGATGCCAATGGATAGCGCTCGATGAAAAACATTGAAAAAATCTTGCACCCCCAGAACTTTGGTGCCACCCACATATGATGGGCACCACACACGGGCAGCAACAAAATTCTGCGGGATCCGATGGGGCAAAATCGCCAAAAATAGCACCAAATATTCAATCCTAGGGTCCATCGATCTTTGGGGGTCTTCCACATTGAGGGGGGCCAGACACCCCTCAACCCCCGACGCCTATGTGTGATGGGCACTTGGCAGGCAGGGCCGGGCCAAAATTATACGGCGCATAGAAACTTCAGAAGCAAAAGCGTCATTGTTTCGACGTTCGACAACGAGTAAAAAAAGGAAAAATTCCACAAAATGAAATTATGTTGGCTTTTAGATTCTAAGGCTGAAAAACCATACCACATGTGATCACACCTGGGCAATAGCCAATCCCAGCCCGTCCATTGAACGGGATGACACAAAAGCTGGACAGGCTGAAGGGTCCATTTGGATGGACTGGTTTTAAAAATGTGAAAAAACAGTAAAAATAAAAAAATGTCTTTTGTAACCAATTTTTAGCTCAACTAGGGACTAACTAACCCTTGAGAGCCAACAGTTGAACGGGCTGAAGCTGTGGCTGTTGCCCGGGTATGCATGTAACCGTCAACTTAAGTCATCCTCCTTAAACTAAAGTTGGAGCTTTTATTCTGGTTCGCACGTAAGGCAATAGTCAATAAATGTCCCTGCCGCACCTGGGCGTGGGGGGCGGGTTTGCGGGGTACGCAACCCCCAGAAACCAAATTAACCCCCACCCCTGAATTCAATTTTTAAAATTTTTCCTGTTTTATCGCAATTGTTTGATGCCAATGGATAGCGTTCAATGAAAAACGTTAAAAATAGTGTCTTTTTCGCAATACCACAATTTTTAGGGCCATTTTTGACCTTGAAAAATCTTGCGCCCCCCAGAATTTCGGTGCCGCCCCACCCACCTATGGTCAACACTGCCATTGAATAAAAGTTGGAGCAATCACTTCGGTGTGAAGTGAGGCACAAAGCTATTTTGTGAAAATCTTTTCCAAATAATTTCGAAATTTTTCCGCGAAAATTGTATGATCGTCTAATACGCGAGCAAATACGTCGCAGGACGAATAAATATACACACGTAGTCGAACCTTAGATAAAAGCAGTCTAGATTTACTCGTTTCAGCTCTGAACTCTCAATAAAATCAATATTATTTAAAAACATTTGTGAACTTGGAGGTTTGAGAGGATTTAATCTTCCCGCCAACAGAATTCGCGATTTATCGAAAGTTTCCGTAAATTTCCGAAAAATTACTTTTTGAAGCGTTTTTTTCTATTTGCTCAAAGCACACCTGGGCAATGCCCCATATCAGCCCATCACCTGGACGGGCCGAACCAAAAGTTCGACGAGGCGAAGGGGTAAGTTGGACGGGGCAATGTTTTGTACAGAGAGAAAATTTTTGGAGATAATTTAAGGAAATGCTAGATACAGTATATCATGATCAGTTTGCAAAACATGCACAGGAACCATCTTTTTAAAATGTTTGACACATTTTTCATGGATGGACCCACCTTTTTCAATGACTGACCCACTGATTAAGCTGAACGACCCACCTTTTTCAGGCACGGACCCACCTTTTTCAGATCAGACCCACCTTTTTCAGGGTCTAGGGACCCACCCACCCTTTTGGCCGGAAGTTGGACGGGGCGAACCGTCAGCCATTGCCCAGGTATGCTCAAAAGGGTCAAATTTTTAGCGCTCCGCGCCACATGTTTATTTTTTGACTAAATATTGTTCAATGTTTTCGAATTTTCTCTGCTTTCGAAATATGTTTTTATGCTCTAAAGAGATAGATCAACGTCAGAAACGCCGAAAAACCACATTTTTGACAAGAACCAACCATTTTTGGGCTCGAAAAAGGACACCTCAAAATTTCAACCTCCCCCAGAATTCCCATGTCGTGCGTATCTGGATTAAAATCATTTAAACGAAACGAATACGATAATGGCAAATAGCGAACAATAATAAAGACAGCATATTATAATAATAAAATTATGATAATCAATACAATAATAATAAGAAACCCAGCCCTTAAGCCGCAGGCACGTAGTTGGCCGTCCTAGTTTGGGCGGACCAACACCAATTTTTGGTGGACTAAGCCCAAGAAGGCCAAAAATAGCACAAAATAACGTTTAAAAAGTCCTATTTTTGCCGATTTTTCTGAATTTTTGGTGGTCCAAACCCCCCATTCCCCCCAGAGATACGAGCCTGTTGAGCCAGGCCGCAATCCGATCCTCACCTTAATGGGATATAATAATCTGGGGTCATCTTTGAATTTACGGCTCAAAACAGTCGCCAGAGTACCTCCGGCGCTATCTCCCGCAATAATTACTTTGGAGGGATCGATGTCTAACTCAGTGTGATAATGAGTCATTAGCCCTAGGAAAGCTTGCTCGCAATCTTTAACGGCTGCTGGAAAAATGTGCTCGGGTGCAAGTCGATAACTTAATAAAAACATAACAACGATAAAATTAAAAAAGTTTTATACTCAATAACATGATTGAATGGCTCGGTATATAAGCGTTGATTGTGATCACAATCAAGCACCAGTTTTTTGTACAAGGTCCGTTTGTATGTACATGTACAAAGATAGTCCCCAAAAGTCTTTGTACATTTTGTACACACAAATTTTTGGGTACTATAATATAGTACAGTAACGATTTCAGTAGAGGTGAAAACCGAATTGTTCGACCTTCCGTAGTGTATTTACCTAATTTATGGGTCTCTGACAGCAAGGATGACTAAGAATCGTCTTGAAACTGCGCGAAGCGCCAAAAAATTTGACATTTCCCTTCCGAAATGCAATTTCTGCTAATATAAAGATATATAGGACATGGTTGTTACGGGATCTGCGATCAGTTTTTTCGTTTTCGGCAAAGATTTGTCCTGATGTACACAGACTTTTCGGGACCGTCTTTGTACATGTACAAAGATGTTTGGGAAGACAAAAATTGCAAAAAGGTCTGAGAATTCGCGAAAATTTTTGGCGCTTCGCGACGGAATGAGTAATTGTGTGTTCTACATATCTTTATAATGGCAGAAAGTGCATTTCAAAAGCAAAAATGTCAAATTTTTCGGCGCTTGGGGCCGTTTTAAAAAGATTTATAGAGATTTTTGCCCTTAGAGACCCATAAATTAGCTGAAATACACTACCAAAAGTCGAACAACTCTGTTTTTTACCACACAAAAATCGCTACTACATATACGATATTATAGTACCCAAAAATTTGTGTGTTTAAAAATGTACAAAGATTTTTGGGAAGACAAAAACTGTAAAAAGATGTATAATTCCCATTGTTTGTCCTACATTTCTTTAAAATGGCAGAATTTGCATTTAGAATGGAAAAATATCAAACTTTTCGGCGCTTTGCGCCGTTTTGAGACTATTTTTAGTAAATTTTGGCGTCAGAAACCCAGAAATTAGCTAAAATAACACTACCAAAGATCGAAAACCCTGTTCTAACACAATAAATCGCTACTGTACTATATCATAATACACAAAAATTTGCATGTACAAAATGTACAAAGACTTTTTGGGACCATCTTTGTACATGTACAAACGGACCTTGTACAAAAAAACACTGTCTGCGATAGGTAGATTTTAAAAGTTTAAAGCATAAGTATGTACTTGAGAATTTAATTTCAAAATGTTAAAAAGGAAAAAGAAATAGGTCGATAGCATACATGGGCAGCAGTTAAATTCTGCGGGGGTATGGATAGTGCAAAACTGGTAAAATCTTCAAAAACATGTCAAAAATTCAACGCTGGGTCTATCGATTTTTGAGGGTTTACCGGGTTCTCGGTAGTCTAACCAAACATGAGCGACGAAAAATTCTGGGGTCCGGGTGGTCTAAAATTGGAAAGTATTCCAAAAAATGTCATGAAATTCTAGGAAATTTATCGATTTTACGGGTTCAACGGATTCTCGGAGAGTCTCAACCACAATTCTCGGAGAGTCTCAACCACATCTGGGCTTGGGGGTTGGGGGGTTTGCACCCCCAGAAACCAAAATACCCCCAGAAATCAAAATACCTCCCAGAATTCAATTTTTTTGAAATTTTTTCCGTTTTTTTTCGCAATTTTTTGATGCCAATCGATAGTACTTGATGAGAAACGTCGAAAAATGGTGGTTTTATCGCCATACCACCATTTGTAAGGCCATTTTTTGACCTTCAAAAAATCTTGCACCCCCAGAATTTCTTTGCTGCCCACGTATGGTCTCAACCCCCCCAATACCCCACGCCCATGTCTGATCACCAAATACTTTTGGCGCTGGGTAATATCATTATCGTAGAAAATAATTATAAATCGTCTTAGTTAAAATCAAAATCATTATAAAAATGAATCTTAACTGATCAAAATTAATCGGTTAATCGGATAGGTAAAAGTAAATCAAAGTTTACACAACAGAACATACTGAACGACTCACTTGACAGACAATACAGTCATACCGGTCTCAATAGAAATCTGACTCGTCAATCTATCGAAAACGTACACATTAAATAAAACATATCCGCCACCGTGAATGTAAAATATGGCGCCATTGTTCAGTCTATGAACGGGAGTGTAAACTCTGACCAAAACGTCATTAATGAGCATGTCTTTGGCCTGAGTACATTGTAAACATGTAAGAAGCGTGCATGATCTTGGGAGGGTTTCGAAGATCTCACCCAAAGAAAATTTTTCACCCGCCCCCTCCCCCAGAATTCGCGATTTTCCAAAAATTTCAAAAAATTCGTAGAAAGGTGCTGTTTTACGCACTTTTTGCATCTGTTTGCCGAAGAACGTCAAATTTTCGGCGTTTCGCACCATTCACTCATTTTTGACTACATTTTGTTCAATTTAATTGATTTTTCCTGATATTTTTTCAAAATTTTGTTACGTTTTTACTAGAGCTGTGCCGGGGCCGCCTTTTTTCGCCGGGGCCGGTGGCCGGGGCCAAGTAAAGCGTGCTTTACCGTGTTCATAGTACGACCCTACCCTACCCTTATACCTATGTACATATATATTCTTGCTAGTAGATATGCGCGTCAAGCGTTAATATTTGTTGGGATTACAAGATATAACAGAACATGGGCATTGGGAGGCTTGGGACGTGGGCGTGGCGGGGGGGGGGGTTAGGGGTATGCATCTCCCCAGAAGTTGGAATACCCCCAGAATTCAATTTTTGAAATTTTTTTGCTGTTTTAGCGATTTTTTGATGCCAAGGGATAGTGCTCGACGAGAAACGTCGGAAAATGGTGTTTTTCACCACCACCCCCAGAAATTTTTTCACACTCCCAAAATTTCGGTGCTGCCCACCTATGGTCTAGACCCCAGAATTCACACTCCCCCCAAAAAAAAATCCGCTAGACGCCCCAGAAATTGATTTTCAGAATTTTTTGTGTTTCTGCGATTTTTTTATGCTAATGGATAGCTCTCATTGAGAAACGCAAGAAAACGGTGTTTTTTTTCGCCCTACCATATATTATCAGGCGCTTTTCGACTTCGAAAAGTTTTGGAACCCTATAATTTTTGAGCGGCCCATGTATGGATTTAACTCCTCTGACTTGGACGCGTTTTTCAATTAGCTTTACTTCGCACTTTTTTAGGCTTATTATTCTATTTGTTCTGATAGACGTAGCTGTCTGCTACTAAGCAAGCTGAAAAGCTCGGCTATATGAATTGCAATTCAAAATATGTCAATTTTGATTATTAACTAGAAATTTGCACCAACCTGACATAATAAAATAAAGATTTGAATTAGCAAGATGTGTGGTGTTGCTTGAAATTGAGCTTGAAGGTAAATCTGCTCAAAACATTATCAATTTTCTACATTATAATCAATTATAACACTGGCCCCGGCCGCGGGCCGTGGCCTACAACCGGGGCCGGGCCGGCACAGCTGGCCGGCACGCTAGTTTTTACGCTCTAGAAAGACAGCGCATCATCAAAAACGCCGAAAAACGATGTTTCGGACGCATATCCACCATTTTTGAGCCCAAAAAGACACTTTAAAATTCTACCCCCTCCGTCCCGAATGTCTATGCAGTACATGTCTGTTAAGGAGATGGCGTTTTGCTTAACTTTATCGAATCATTCGACCTAATGCAGCAGATTTGAATTTTCCGAGATAGATGATTATTTTATTTTCAATGAGAACAGCCTATCTACAAAGTTCTAATTAAAATTAAAAATGCAATCATTTAGGCAAATTATTCCATTAGCGAGCAAAAATACACGCTGACTTCAACTCTCTTATAAAAACAAAGTATTTGGCAATAAAATCTGAAATTTGAAAGAAATCAAGGTAAATATGCTGCAAATTCTTCCCATTTCTTAGAACTCAAACCTTTGGGTGAGAAAATCTGATCGTTCCAGCCCGATGAGCTCCTAAGTTTTTTCAACTAAAATGTCTTTATGTGGTATCTTCACTTCAAATCAGAATATCGACTAGCAAGCATGCATGATTTTTATTGAAAGTAGAGATACGTAGAAAAAAGCAGAAAATATTTGTTTGAATTCGATACTTAATATGATATTGAAATTTAGGCAATGGAACGATCCTCATTGCCATACGCATGGTAATTCTGAGAGGGGGCAGAAACCAAAAATTTTCAAGTATCTTTTTGGGCCCTAGAACGATGGATACGCGTCAAAAAACATCATTTTTAGGCCATTTTGACGATGCTCCATCTTCGTAAATATGATAAATATATGCAAAATTAAAAGGAAATTTCAATAAAGCTGAACAAAATGCCTTCAAAAATGGCTGTTTAACGCGAAGCGCCCGAAACAATTGGCACCTTCAGAACTAACAAATCGCTAAAAACGCCTAAAACAGAACTTTTTCTATAATTTTTCTGGAAAATCGCGAATTGTGGGGTTGAAAATATTCTTGCGGAGGGGGTGAAAAACAGATTGCGATGAATGAAGCCATCCCGAACCATTTATGCTACTCGCACGTGTTGTTGAATTGAGGAAAAAAAGAAAAACATATTCGAATTTATTAGCTTTTTAATGTCAAGTTTTCGTACTTAATCAGTCGTATTTAATTTTTAATGAATATTTATGGCTAAATTTGCATGAAAACAATAACAATAAGGGCAATGGAATGACCTGTGACACCAAATATGTACAAAATAATAAAAGAAAAGTGTATGGATAAATGGTTTAAACAGTCTACTGCTCGAAGAACAAATATGTGCAGGGGCGTAAAAGGACAGAACATTTTTTCACAAGGGGTCCCCCAAAGGGAGAATTAAAAATTCTCTAAGTCTACTAAAAAAGACAGCCAAAATGCGTTTTTAGCACACTTTCAAGCAACTAAACTCAAAATTTTCCGGCGCTTCGCGCCCGATTTCTTATTTTCTATCTCATTCCTTACATAAAAGCCCAGATTTGACTCAAAAAAAGCGAATATGTCAAAAAATTTCGGCCCTTCACGCCGGTTCATTTTCTGCATTAGTTTTGGCAAAACCGCAAAATCAAATGCAAAGGCAAGAATTTCGGAATGTTTTGGAGTCAAACTTTAACTTGATATTAAGAAATTAGTCACACAGATAAGTTAAAGGGTAGATTTTTGATATCCAAGTTTGAAATCAAGCAAGAAAATCGGTCAATTTATCTTGATTTTTTTCTTCAATATGACACAGATATCGTCGAGAAACGCTCAAAAATGCCATTATTTTCGCGTATCTCCTAATGATCCTGGCTGGACTTCCAAACATTTCCAGTACCCTGAAGGCCAATCCTTGCCCCAGTGTCTTGCTTTAAATATATATGAGCATCTTCCAGCACCTTTCTGTTCCTTTGGCTGTTTGTTTAATGTTGAAGATTTTGCATAAGGTGAGGTATGCAAATCCATTGATGGTACTGGAGGTTGCTTGCATTCATAGATCATGCCATCTTGTAGTATCAGAATGATAGTATCTGCAAATTTTCAAGCGCTTTGTATGGTCATACTGCAAATACCTTTATAAAAACACAGAATGGCAATGGTATTTTTCTTTGTGTGTGTCCTCAAACAAGTCAGACAGACAAAATCATACAAATCTCCTTCTGTGAAAAGCTGTTGAACTTCTTTTGACAAACAGAATCATTCAAACAACAAAAAAGAATCATCAATTGAATGCCTTTCAGTTTGCATTTTCACCCCTTTCATTCTGCACTTTCCACCTGCTGAAGGGACTCATAACAAAGTCCTGAGTAAGTTTCTTTTATGATATCACAGCATATGAGATTCTGCTGTCATCCCATCCTTTTCCTTTTCTCATAGGCCTGAAAGATAAATCTCTTCGAGATGAACTGGGCGTTTCAAAACAACACAGACTAATCTTCCGGCACAGGACAATCCAACAACCATTTCTGACAACCATTTGACTTGAAGATTAAACAAATCAATGAGACAATGTTTAATATAGTTATAAATTGCTGTTTCCCGTGTTTCCTCTGCCTCAAATCATCATCCAATCCACTGAATGAAAGGTATCATTCCCTCTGAGTTGCTAATGAATACAGTTTTTCCAAATATTTGTGTTTTCTACAGCTTTTCCGCAGCACAAACAAAGGATATCTGGGAACACATCAACACAAAATAATGAGAACTATTCCTTTGAAGATATTAATTCTTCCCTTTTATAACCAACGAATGCATTCAAATCGTCATTCATTTGCACAGCAAAGAACGCTTCTAATAAAAATGAAGAATACCTTTATTTTCCACCTTTTCACAGAACGTTATCAACAATCTCAAACAAAGATGAATGAAAACTTTACTGAGCTGTTTCTCAACCCATTCAAAAAACAACTCTTTCGTTTGTAAGATTGTTTCATTCCAATTAAAGATTTTCAACACTGTTCAACTGTGTAATCCCAAATAATATCACAAATAGATTCCAACAAAAAATTCATTTTCTAACAAAAGTTACATAATCCTTTTGTTTCCTCGTGCTTTGTGTGGTGTTCAGGCAGTGGGCATTCAACAATGGCTGAAAGTCTAGGCTCAAGAATCAATCTGTGGCCTGCAGGCAGGCCAGAACTAGAAACTGAGGCTATTTTGTTCTGGTAGGAAGCAATGACGTGAAATGAAGGAAAACTCTTGCAGCTGATCTTGAATCCAGCAGGACAGAAAGATGCTGCAACTGCAGACCTTTGAACTTGTCTTCGGCAAAGATGGCTACTGGTAACACAAAGACTTTTGGACTGTGCAGGCACATGGCTGGGCGTCCTCATTTGGGGAGACCAACAGTGCTGGAGGTCAGCCAGGCAAACAACATGTGTTCCGTGCATTCTCTTGCTGGGTGCTGTGGCTGAACAGCCTTCAGTTCTTCACAAGGACACAAGGCATGAACATTAATAACGAACTTGGAATGCGTGAAGTCTCGTGAATGTTGGCATGACTTCAAGTATTGGAACTGACACACTCAAATACTCAACGACAGAATGCATATCCAAACACCTTCAAATCTTGCTGCCTGGATGAACAAATCTGCTGCTGAGCCTCCAAATCCTCTTTGCTCCGTGGTTGCCACCATCCTCACCGCAACAGGAAGGACTAATGGATATTCATCTACAATTGGATCCTCCATCTACAAACAGAATTTTCCAATCTGCCGTTTTGAAAGTGGTACAAAATGACTTTAATGACTTTTTAAACAACACAATAAAAATTAGGTTATTTCTCTTCTGTCATTTGTTCGGATTATCACAGAGAACACAGAGCAATGAAACTCCTGGTTTGAACCTTTAAACACATGGAATAGAGAAGGCAGGGCACTATTCTAATATTTTTCATCATCGCATTTCTACAGTTGCACAGATATGCAAATATGGCTAAAAGACATTTACAGAAACAAACACTGAATATTCAATTTGAATATTTTGAACACATATGCAAATTTGAATATCCAGCAGAATTTACAAAGACCGCAAACCTCTGCTGTACAAAGCAGATTCTTCTCAAATGAACCTGAACAGTTTATTCAAACAAACCGTTTCTACAAAATAACCTCAACTGCTGTTGAACACAAATAACTTCCAATTATTTTCGAAACTTTTCTGACTTTGACCGAGTTTCCGTTTCCATTCAACTGGATGAACACTGTTTCTGAAGACATTCAACAACAGACTGCAAAACAGACATGAAATCCTATTTGTCAATAGTCATTAGAAAGGCTGGATAATTTTATTCAATAAATTCAAATGAACCCCTTCAGGCCACACAGCAAACAACAGCTGGAATAAAACATGTGTTCCCTGGCATAGCAGTGCCAGCATTTCATTAGACTCAAAGACACAACTGGTTTTCTGTAAATGTACCCCATTAACATATACATACCCCTAGGCCAGAAATCAGACCATTCAACAAAATTCAATTGGAACAAATAACAGATCCCTTCTCTTCACACGATAATAACAGCTCCTGGGGTAAATGCCTTTCAATTTACAGAATGGGAGTGGGTTGCCAAAATCAGAATAGACATTAGGCAGAAAAACTTAATTTTGATACTGTCAGACATACTCAACAAAACTCAGAAAATTTTGAAAAAAACAAATTCAAAGACAGAATATCTAGGAGACAATTGGACCTGCAGAAGTGCTGGAGCTGCAGGGTACCACAAACCACACATACAGGAATGAATGGTGGTAATATTCAGACTCTTCACTGAGGCACATAACAAGTTCATCACCATAATTCAATACAGCAAGGACTTGGGCAAAGGACATAGGCAAAAATAAACAGCAGTTAACAAACACCCATCAAGCAATAACATTCCTTACAAAATTGCAGGCATTATTGCCGACACAACGCAAAAACTAAATACTTCCTCATGACACTAAATGACACCAATGACACAAAAACAGAACAACAGAATGTCTCAGAATGTTTCAACACCATACATACAGAGCAAACAACACAGAATGGACACTAAACAAAGCTGGATCATGCCTCCTTCATTCATTGGCAAACTGAATATTCACATAACAAACGTACCTAGGAACTGGGACAAACAGAATGGAAACTGGAACAAGAGTGGGACGACTCAACAGAAACAAAAACTCAAACAAATGGGATCAAGGGCTAACACAGCTGAATGGGCACACTGTTCGACAAAACAGAAGGCAATGAGCTGGAGGCTCGGCCTGTCAAGGCAGATGGGGCCCTGGATGGGACACCTCACACCGTTCAGCCTGGGCAACTGTCTCAACAGACACAGTGACACAGACAAAAAAATTCACATAGATAAATACATTCAGTCAGAAACAAACTATCAGACAAAAAACCTGAAATTGAGACAGGCTCCTTCAAAAATTACAGGAAAGCTGGAGTTAAAATTAAAATAACAAATTAAAAAATTAACTATGATGGCTACCGTGCTGGTGCTCATCAACACTATCATTAATAAGAACTGAAGAACAGAGAAGGACTAGAAAATCATTCACAGAATGATGTTTTCGTTGCATTCTCAGCTCTCACAGAGTTGAACCTTTCCCATGAAGCAGTAACTTTCTTCTGTTGTAGTATAGTATAATGGGCTAGCTGGATAGCACTTCCTTCCTTTGCAAAGGTCTAATCATACCTTGGTGAAAATCAAATGAAGAAGAACTCTCAGAAACTTGTGCTGTGTTTCAACTAACAGACTTTTGAACCTTTATCAATCGATTGAAGCCGAAACAGCACTCTATTGAATCTGAAACTGTAGATATTTGAGAGCACCTTCATTGTGGAAACGGGAAGCGGGAAACTGCTAGATCAAGCATTCTCAGAAACTCAGGAAGTGGATGAACTAACACTGATGGTATGTTCAATATAAACCATCTGATGATCAATCTTTTTATTCATGTGGTTTCAGGGAAGGATGCTGCTGCTGTGACAAACCTTTCATCATTGTCTCATCTGCTACAAATATCCTTTAGCCTTTTGACTTGGTACCATTTCACAGTAATGAACAGGATATTCATAAACCTTTCACAGAGATTCATTAGGTGAAATTTCTGTCTGGCAGACAAGCAGACATTCTTCATCTGCAAACATTCAACTGCTTTCAATCCTGAACACTGTGAGATCAAAGATAGACACAGATAGTTTCTTAGCATTTTATCACAGATTCAATCAAGTTTTCATTCTCCCGTTTCAGCATCATTCAAATCGAAACAGAAAAAGCAGATACTGAAAAATGCATTTTCAATCAAACTTTTCAATCATTTTCAACTTTTATCTTAAGTGCCATCACAGCAGATGCATAAAGCACTCTTCCATTCAATTCTGAACATGAACATTTCCACGTTTGTGCTCTGTCAACATCGCATATCAACTTTTAAATAGGTATGTCTTCCTCTTTCACCTGCATTGAACAAACAGATCAATCATTACGAACAGTTTTCTGATCTTCTCTTTTGTATTGACCTTCCACTGCAAAACGGAATGTAAACTCTGTTCAATGAATCATTCAGTAACAAATTGCAAAGCAGATCCTCCAAATAGCATGCTTCTTCTCTTCTGACTTTGTTCCTCAGTTTCCTCAAACACAGAGTCAACATTCAGATAGTTTTCTTTTGAACTCTTCATAAACATCGTCAACAGATGAATCCATTGATTCAGATATCATTTCTATCTGCTGATTCAGAACTTCAGGTTTTTCAAACTCCTGGTCCCAGCATGCAAATTTTCTAAAGTAAGCAACTGATTTTGGTGAGCAATTCACAAAAATTTTGGAAAAACAGTGGTTCTCTGTACTAATCCTGGTAAATCCAGATCGCTGAGACAGTGCCTTTATTCTTTATTTCCAGCTCTGCCTCCATTTCGTTGAAATTCAGAGCTACTGAACCAGCTTTAGTTTTCTGTGACATTCAGGTTGATATTAGTTGAAGGGCTTCAATTTGGTTCAGTTTTGGTTTTGTAGGTTTTTGGTGTTTAAAGTTTTGTAGGTTTTTCTCCATTCTGTCAGAAACCTCGACTCAGCTGTTAGATACCTCAGCTTCAGATGAGCAGTAGTGTTCTTCCATTCAGCTGTTTCTGAATGTTCTTTCATTGATTGATTCTGCTGTTTAGTCCTTTGTAAGATGAACAGTGGTGACGTGACCTGAATGCATAAGAAGATGAGGTGTATCTGCTACTCATTCTCTGCTTCAGCTTCCTTTTGCATAGTTGAAGATACTTCATGAAACAATATTGAGCAGACTTGCCTGTTTCATTCTTCTGAGAGCCAACTGGGAAGATGAAATGGATGGACATAAACACAGCATCACAAAGACGTTTCTGGGCTCATGCTGAACCAAAAAAACATTAACCAACGAAATATTGGTGTATTCATATCTTCTTCCAACTGGATAAAGCAAAAGCAAAACATGGGCATGTGCTGAAATACAAAAAGCAAACAGATTTGAAAGGGCAAACCTTTTCAACCTGAACAGATTTGATTCTACCCAACTCACTCTGCAGTCTACCATTTGAATCGTATGGATCTAGTTTGATTCTCTTTTTGCAGTGTATTCTGAGAGAACACCACAATTCTCACAATGCTTGATTCTCACAGAACCACAAATATATTTGGGAAGATTGTATGAATCTGAACAACATACACATGCATATCAAACATGAACCAATTCTATAGTTTCTGTGCTTCAACAACACAAATCTATGCCTGTCAATCACTAAGAAGACATTTCAAAGGCCTGACAAACGAAACATCTAATTCTCTACAAAAAATATGAACACTGTCTGCTGCTGGGCGAATGCAAAGCCTCATCAATTCCGTCTACCTGAAAATATTTGTATTTTATTCTTTTCTCAGCTAGCATCAAACATCACTCTTCAGATTCAGATCATTCATCTGAATCCTCTTCATCAAAGAACTTCTTGAGGTGTGACTTCTTGGCCATCTTCTTTGTGTTCTCATACATAAGTGGACACTGTCTTCAGTTACCTTCCTCATCATTCTGAACTTCTTTATCTTCCAGCTAAATAATGGCCTTTATTGCCTGCCATGCTGGTATGCTTAAATCCTGCATTTTGAAACCTCAAAAAATATTTCTAGGCAACTTTGTTCATTTTTAAACAGTTGGTGGCTGTTTCCTGTATTCATTCAGGAGTACTTTCTTTTCCTTTTCCCCTTTGGAATTCAGCAGTCCATCAGACTTTGTGTTCAGAAAATCATTTTGTGAAGATACTCTTGCTGTGGTCATTGTGTGTGCTCAGGCCAGCAGAATATGGGTGAATGGTGTACTCTTCAAACATTTCTTCCTTCAATGGCCTTCATGGTCTTGAATCATTTTGATGATACGGCTCCTAATTCTATGAATATGTGGTATGAGGTACAGAACACAGCAGGCTGTAAGAACAGGACACTGGTATTCAGAGCAGGTCTGGGACAGATTATCAGAATAAGAACTACACCGCTTCACTGCTGTGACAACAATAACAAATTAAAGTTCAATCAGTATTTTGTGTTTACTCTCTGGCTGTGCCTTAAAAATGTGATCAGCAGAACAAGGACAGCACTGATATTGAAACAAATTCTTAGATGGATTTATCAATAAAATACCTAGTGCTTTGCTTTGTTCCAGGATACTAAACAACAGAGTTTCAATCATTCAAACAAAGGACACGAAGTTTCAACCTCTAGCTGCATTTGTATACTGCATTTTCCAAATACCAACAACCAAAAATTTTTCAACATAGTACAGTTGAAACAAATACGATAAAAATGACAGTGTTTGTAATCTATGAGCTTAGTAAAACAGTGAACGGTGTGCAAACTATGTACTCACATATGAACTATTCTGATGAATAATCAAACAGAATGAACAAATAGTTACTTTGAAACACAAACATGAATAGTTACAACATTGCTGCTGAATCTGCTTTGAATAAACAGGGAATATGGCAAACTGTCCATTTCCATTTGAATGGCCATCGTTTCAACTCTGCTGATGAACTCAATGTTTCTTTCTTTTGATTTTGGAAACCCTCTGAATTCTAGTTACTGGGATTCATTCTCCTGATATTGCAGAACCTAGTTCACATGTGAAACCG